>OVAX01001556.1:0-43009 GCA_900406405.1 Lepidium africanum | reverse complement strand
GAGACTATATAAGTCATTTAGGTATTAATTGAGACTAGTTGAGTAATTCTTTCTTTTATTTTTTATCGAAAATTTCATTATGTCTACCAAACAATGTCAATACAATGATAAATACGTATACTAAAAATGTCAGAACCGTATTTATTTTGAGGAGTTCATGGCATTGAATTGTTACAAGTTTCTGTAGTGACCTATTCTTTTCACTTATTTGTATAGTTGCTCACGAGCTATGGATCGTGCATGCTTTATTTGTCTAACCCTAATTGCTTAACCTTATTTGATTAACCAGATTCTAAATCATTTTCGACTAAGCTCTCAATCTTTCCACTTCTCAATGATTTATTTAACCAAAAACTTTTCAGCTTAATTTGAAACAAAAGTGTTAATTAACTAAAGTTAAAATTCTAGGAAAATGGACATATACAATAAATGAATTTGTAATTATCTAAAATAAATAGTTTTGAGAGAAATAATGTATTGGGTTTCTCTAAAAGTTTTGGACTAGTAAAAGCCTGCAGGTGTGTCTGTCTGTTACATTGTCTTAAGTTCCAATAATCAAATACATCTGACCCATGTTTTTAACAGTTGACTGGTACCGCTAAATCCGCTAACATACGCATCGCCGTCAAGTGGGTTGATTTTTAACGGTCATCAAAGAAGCAGAGCACTCTCCCAAAAGTCTGCTCTATTGTAACGGGCCTAACGGCCCATAATTTTAAGCCCATAAACACTTGTGGGTCGGGTCAAATTTGCATTTGTAGAGTTACAATTTTAAAAATTGGCTTTTTTATAGATCAAACAAAATGCATAACATAAATCCTAAATTATTATCTTGACAAAAAAAAATTCCTAAATTATTATCAAAACTAAATCCCGACAGAAAAATAGGCAATAAACCACTCAGGCAACAATTTATTTTTACTATAAGTAGTTTAGATAGCAAAAATATCCAATATTCACATATTCTAGAGATTACTCAGCATTTATATTCAATATCTAAGGTTTGGGGAAAAAATCTGAACTCAATAATATGAAAGAATACAATCTGCGATAGGCTAAAACAGTTAATATAAGTTTTGAGAGATTTTGCAACAGAAGCCATTAAAGGAGAAGCACGAGAGTCACACAGCAACGTTATTGCTCCTTTAATTCAAACATTTCTGAGCTTATAATTACTACTAGTTGCTGGTTAGTCTAATCTGAAATTTACTTCGATATTGATTACACATATTTACTTTTGGTAGTTGGCTCATATATATTAATAGTTCCCATTAATAACATACTGTCGAATAATTAATACACGAATTCAAAATAATTAATTTTGGATCAATTTAAGTCCACACGAAATTACATACTCCTATTAAGTCATACTTCATAAATATCACGCACAGGACACAAACACACAACATATACATAAACTCAGGTAGATGTTAAGTCTGTGGATCTAAAAAGTGTTGATAAGTGATTCCACATAAAATTTCTATTTTGAGTGTAAGAACTTCGGAATTTGGAGTGAGATCGTACGTACCGAATGGTCCAAGCGACCAAAGTGGCTTTTGAAAGAAAGAAAGAACAAGATTTTGTCTTTTTGTCATTTCGACTGAAATAATTATATATATATATATATATTATATAGAAAACAAAGAATCTTTTCTATGGATTTTTAATAGTTTTGGGACCATTAAATGTCTTACAACAAAATTATGATAAATTAAATAACTTGGGACCAATGTTAAATCTCTTACAACAAATTGTGTAAAACAAATGTCAAAGTTTTAAAATTTTTTGTAGAACTGAGTGGACCACTAGACAAACGCTAATTATTACAATTGTTTTGGCAATAATAATTACAGATATGTGTAAAAGGATTGGGATCATATGGGAAACTGCAAGAAGGGTTCGTCCAAAGTATCATCATCATCAATAAAATACACATAGAAAGATGTAATGCTGTAATGAAATGATACATTAAAGTGTCTGCCTCACTATATATTTATATGTAATTAATATGTACACTTTCTTTCTAATTATTACGAGTTCCAAATCCCAATGCTCTCTTTCATTTCTTTTACCGCCAAAATCTACAGCTTCGCTGTTTTTCTATATGACTGTTTGTATTCATTATGGTGTAATAAAGAATCATAACAAAAACAAGTATTTGTATTGTACAACTATGATCATATGTATGTAAAATGTTTTATTTGAAAATAATTTATGATGTTTAAAGTAGTTGTACAAAATTAAAAAAAAAACTTGTGAAATTATTTTGAGATGATATGTGAAATTTTTGTGTTAGAAATCTAAAACATGAGATACAAAAAATGAAGCTAAAATATCATTTATTTTGAGATGGAGAGAGTATATGACAATTAAAATAAATTTGCCACAGTATCATCTCATTGTTTCAGATTCATATATTTGTTTTAATAAGCTATTACTCTCTTCTTTGTTTTGGTCAAAAAACTTTGGGTCAAAGTTATTACTCTTTTAACATTAGGAAAAAGAACAGTAAACAAAGATGAAAACAGAAAAACAACTTTTATTGATTGAGTAGATTTTAGAGATGTAAAAGTACAAAATCTTTAGTAAATTGATCATTTTACTGAAATCTGACATGTGCCAAATGAAGTCTTGTCTTATATATTTGGCCTTTTCCATAATCATAACTAATGATTATGACTTGCCGTATTGAGGAGCCATCTCCACACACGATTGATCATGATCACACACACCCAGTGATCATATCTTTCTTAATACGACCGTACGTATTAATCTCGAATAATGTCTAAGCATCAGAAACAATAGACTCATATACAATCCGAGATTGGTTCTCAAGACTACTAAACTCTTGGTATGAAGCTAGTAACAATCTATGGTGATTATACTCACGACAAAACGTAGCTAAAGTTGAACACTCAACTTAATTAGTCTAGTCACCAACATGCTTACACATTTTTAGCTAACATACCTACAAACCTACAACACTATTTTGAGATCTGTTCATAATTCAAGACATCTAACTACATGTCGGATTTTAGTCCAAATGAAGCATTCTTCTAATTAATGGTTGGTACCTATAAACTACGACAAGCATGTTTTGCGTTCGCTTTCTAATCCGCCATTGCAAAAAGTTTTGTTTTCACTTCAACGATGATATATCACACGTATTATATCAAGACATGCTCGTTTCATATCTTTAAATATATAAATTACAAACCTAATTAAGATTTCGAAGGTAAGGGCTATAAAAACATTTTTTGACGGTGATTTATAAAATTATTACATGATGTCTACCTGTTATATACATAAATCTTTGAGACTTTGACCATATCTATATTTAACTAAAATCTTTTAAGTTTCCGCACATACGTACTGTGATAATAAATAAATAAAGAAATTTCACGTGGACTTGTTTTGGGAACCTTCACGTCATCATCCTAATTATAGTCACGAGTGGCACAAATATCTTATAAACTTCTATTGATCTTAGCCGAATACAACTTACAAAAATCAACATAGAAAAACATGCATGGAGTAGTAATAATATTCTACCATTGATTTGTCGTTACACTTGGTTAACAAAAGAAGACAATCCCAAAGCTAAGATAAGAAGTTAAAAAGCACAAACCCAATAATATATTGACACGTAGGTAGTAAGTAAACTGGATAGACAACGTGTCAATACATTATTGGTGACGTGGCATAATTTCACAGTTAAAATAATGTTACATTGATCGGTGACGGTGTGAGGTACGATGACGTTGAATGAGTGGTGATTCTTGGAGGCCGTTACGGCGTTTAACGGCGGCGGAGAAAACTCCGTCCCAGATTTCGGAGAAAGCTCGGATGATGATACCGTGATGGTAAGGCTCGTTGAGAGAGAGGAAGCAATGAAGAAGCTCTCTAAGATCATCTTTGGAGTAAATCTCGTTTTCGAGAATCATTTGAAGCATTGACTGACGGAAATCGAGGTAAGGGTCATCGGAGTCTTTCTCGACGGCGACGGCAGCTGTGGGGGTTGCTGTGGAGGAAGAGGTCTCGGAGAACCAGTGGCCGGTGGAGGGAACGGCGGAGGAGGAAGAAGCAGTGGTGGAGGAAGAGTGGCCGTAGCCGTAATTAGAGGAGTAGTGACGGGGCTTTTTGGGAGAAGGGTTGAAAAAAGAAGACAAGCTTGGTAACTTACAGTTACTACAGCCGATGTCTACAACAGAAACTGCCTTAAGGACCATCTTCTTCTTCTTGCTTTTGCCTGTTGTTGTCATTGTTTGTTTGCTCTGTCTTTGAAGAAATGTGTTTTAGAGTGTGAGTGAAAGGGAGAGAGAGTCTTCTACTTGGTTGGTATTAAAGGATGCATGTGGTGACTGAGATGGATTAATGAGAAGTAAACTCTTAAGCAATTATATTTTAATAACAATTCGTCATTTCTTTAAATTTTTGTGAACGTTTTTAGACTTAAGTAATTGTCTATTTGCATGAGCATTAATTGATTCGACATTTACTTACTCCACTGCTTCTATGAAAGAATTAGATAAGCTTTTATTATTGGAGTTAATTGTAGTGAATCATAATTACGGTGTTCGCTATTTCAATTCTAGTTGGCTACTCTATACTGTATATCCTATATTTATTTCTTAAATATCTGAATTTACTTTTTCAATTCATAAACTTAGGCCCGATTAGTTTGCTGCGGCTGCGGCTGCGGCGACCGCGATTAAAAATTTAGTTTTATGTTCGTTTGGCAATCGCTGCGGTTGATTGCTGTGTTATTTGTTTCACAGTCGCAGCGACCATTTACTACTTTTTATTATTTTTTAAAAAATATATTTTTTAAATCAAATATATCAATAAAAATGATATAAAAAATTGTATGTAAATTTGAATTATAAAATTTGATAACATTTAGACAAAAATTATGAAAATCAAATAAAAACTANTTTGAATTATAAAATTTGATAACATTTAGACAAAAATTATGAAAATCAAATAAAAACTAATATCACATCTATATATTATTTATTTAAAATATATTTATACACAACTAAAACTAGATTTTATAAATATAAATTTTCTTTTTAATATTCGTAAATTTTAGTTTATCAAATTTTTATATATGAAATTTTATATTTATTTTAGTAATTATATTTAATATAATTTTATTGTTATTATTTTAAAATTAAAATTTATTTATTAAAATTATTTTTCATTAATTAATTTTTTGGTCGCTAGTGTTATTCGTTTGGGAGTGGCTGGTCGCTAGCAACCAAATCCAGCGACCGTCGCTAAATTTTTTAGTGACTTAAAATTTCAATCGCTGGTCACTGCAATTGGTCGTTAAACCAGCGACTCGCAGCCGCCAGCGACAAGCAAACGAACATGACCTTAATATATTTGTGTACACTCAAAACATATAAGCTATAAGTTTTTTTTGGTTAGAGTATAATAATATATATATACTTCATCCATTTCAAATTATAGGATGTTTAAGAAATTTAATGAATTTGATAGTTTTTGACATTTCTTATTCTGCACTATAATTTATGATTGGTTAGATTATTTTTAAATAGAATATAAAACTATTTTCAAAAAGTAATAAATAAGTTTTTTAATATTTGTACTTTTTATAGAACATCTAATAATTTCAAACGGAAGAGTATATACTGCCTTCATTTTTATTAAAATTCTCTTATATTATATATTAATTTCAAAGAGATTGTTGGTTTAGGCAACGTAAATATTGATGAAAAAATATAGGTTTTTTTACACATACTTCTACGCATGACGTTTACAAATATTTTAGAGTTGTAAAGAATTAGTCAATTAGAGAGTAAATTTAGAAATTCATTATTAGTAAAGCGAATTTTGTGAGCCAAAAAATTTTAAAAAAAAAATTTCGAAAGCACAATATATATATATATATATATATATATTATCAAATATTTTGTTTGAAAGATCGTGGCGATAATGAAGGGGATTTCCGACCAATTTTGAAAAAAGCAATGGTGGCGATATACGGTGGATCTCAGGGGGAGATCTATTCCGAGGGGACTAAGTCCAACTCTCCGGAGGTTCAATTATTTTTTTTTCCCGGCGTCAATTTTGAGTTACTGTCTCTTGACAGTTTTTGGCAAGATTTTATGGAGAGATGGTGGTGAAGGTGACAAAGATGGTGAATTCCGGTCAAATCTGAGCAAGTTTTGGTGGCGATTTACGGTGGATATCAGGCGGAGATCTTTCTCAAGGGAGCTAAGCTCAACTCTCCGGAGGTTCAAATGGTTTTCATGTTCCAGGCGTTAATCTCAAGGGAGAGGAGTATGATCCTATGAACTGTGACTTGCTCTCTGAGAGTAAAGTTTCTGAAGGGATAGATGTACCTGATAATATCACTGAGTATAAGGTGATTAAACGGCATGAATATGGCATGATCACTGTAGAGGAAAAGCAAGAGATGTTGGCTAAGATCAAGAAGTTGAACAAACTCTCTAAACCACCATTATCATCACAGAAATCACTTAACACAGAAACTCCTTCTGACTCGTTGTTGGATTAGTCTAAGAAGGGGATTAAGTTTGCAAGTGGAATAAGAGGAGTTAATTCGCGAAAACAAAATTTGGTGAATTTGGTCAAAAGTGGACAAGTGAAGAAGAACGACAAGGGCAAAAAAGGTGGGAAAATCTCCAAGAATGTTGACGATGGAGCAACTTCACGTCCAATGGCATTGTCCGGTTAAACTTTTATTCTCCAGTTTTAAAATGATTAATGTTTTATCATAGAATTTTCAGGGATTTCCAACCTTATTTCTCTAAACTACTTAAAAGATTTATTAAAGTTTTCTAAGGTTGATTTTTTATTCTTAATAGAGACAAAGAAACCAGATAATCATATCGAACAATTAACTACTGATTGAAAATTCGAAAATGAACCCGTTGGAGCAAGTGGGGGTCTCGCAATGCTGTATATTTATTGTCATAATATCCATTTGAATTTTAAGGACAAGAATATTTTATTTATCATTAATCCTAAGAGGTCAACTTTCATACATCTCGTTTGTTTATGGAGACTCAATCTACCATTTAAGAGACAATGTTTAGGAATGTTTAACTCGTTACGGTATCAACCAATCGGAACCATGGTTAGCAACATGCGCTTTTAATGAAATTTAGGGTCACCATGAGATTTTTAAGGTCTTTTTTGACCCTTTGTGGCTACAAGAGTTAAGACATGGACCTTCTAAGTCTTTTTATGGATTTTTTTTTTATGATTACAATTCTATCATGGAATTGTCAGGGTTTTGGTAACCCAATTACCATTAATTATCTCAAGGATTTTATAAAACAATCGAAATTTGATTTTATTTTCCTAATGGAGACAAAACACGGAGATAACCTCATGGAATATTTAGTAAGTGAGTTAAGAATAGACAATTTTATCATAGTAGATCCTATAGGTGCAAGTGGTGGATTCTGCTTATTTTACAATAATCATTTCAATGTTGTTGTAAATTTCATGAATAAAAACATAATTGACATTTCACTCGATCTCAGAGGATAGAGAGCTTGGATTTCCTTTATCTATGGAGAACCCGTTTACCATCTTCGGGAACAAATTTAGGAACGATTAACTCGATATGGTGTTCAGAGATCTGAGCCATGACTTACTGTTGGGGATTTCAATAAGATTTCAGGACATCATGAGAAAAAAGGAGGAAGGATAAGAAGCCTCAATTCCTTTGTTCTGTTTACTACAATGCTTCAAAACTGCAATTTTATCACGAATTTCCTTGCTTAGGGGATACTTGGTCCTGATGAGGGGTGAGACACAACGAGATCATTAGATGCAAATTAGATAAAGCTTTTGGCAATGAAGATTGGCATTCGCTTTTCCCGAAATCAAGAACGGAGTATCTTAAAATGACTGGTTCGGACCACAGACCGATCTTAGTGGAAATGAAGGAAATTGAAAATGTCAGAAAACCAGGTTTCAACTTTGATAAAAGGTGGATTGGGAAACCTGGCTTTGATCAAGTTGTTAAAACAGGATGGACACAATATGCGAATCTTCGCTGTAGCCGAATTTCAAACAAAATTTCAAATTGTAGGAGGAAATCTCAAAATAGAGGAAACAACAAGTTATCTCAACAAAGGAGAAGATAGAAAGGTTAAAAAAATAAACTCTAGGACATGAAGAAATTGGATGTTTGTCCTACCTCGAAGATACAAAAAACAGCTTCTGAGCTTTGTATTGCATATAAAGAGGAAAAACCATATTGGAAAACAAAAAAGCAAAAATAAATGGTTAAAAGAGGGAGACATGAATACAAAGTTTTTCCAAGCAAAGACGAGCTAAAAATATGATCATTGGACTTTTTGATATGACAAATACCTTGATTGATCAGGAATCCGATATTGAGCGAGAAGCGGTTAACTACTTCTAGACTCTCTTTCAATCAAATGGAATAATAGATTTTGACTCCTCTTTGAAGGGGATAAACTCAAGAGTATCAGATGAGTGGAACAATGCCCTGTTGAGTAAGGTGGCGGAGGAGGAAGTAAGGTCCGCTATTTTCATGATGGACCCTGGGAAAGCCCCTAGGCCAGATGGCATGACAGAGCTTTTCTTCCAAAAATCTTGGCAGATTATTAAAGACGATTTGGTACAGATAGTTAACAACTTTATAAATACATGGCTTTTTGATAAAGAAATTAAACAAGATGAACATATGTCTGATCCCGAAGGTGTCACGACCAACAAGAATGACGGAATTGTGCCTTATTAGTCTATGCAATGTGGTATATAAAGTCATATCTAAGGTGGTATGTTTACGTCTAAAAAAGATTCTTCCTTCTCTTGATCAGACACCCAATCTGCTTTTGTTTTGGGGAGATTGATATATGATAATATATTAATAGCAAGGCGTATGATCACATTGAATAGGGTTTCCTTTTGAAGTTACTCTTAAAAATATGTTTTCATGAGCGATGGGTCAAAAGAATTTTACATTGTGTATCCTCAGTCCGCTATTCCATCCTTATAAATGGGCATCCATCTTCTAGTTTTTCCCCACATCGAGGCTTATGTCAAGGCGACCTCCTCTCTCCGTATCTTATTATATTATGTACGGAAGCTTTGATTGCTAAGTTGAAATATGTGGAATCACAAAAACAATTAACAGGGATCTCGGTTGCCAGGATCGGTCTGACAGTATCTCACCTTCTATTTGCAGATGATAGCCTTTTTTTCCAGAAAGGCTAATAAGGACGAAGCAACTACTATTTTGGATGTTCTCAAAAACTACAAGAAGGTATCATGACAACAAATTAATTTTGCTAAATCATCTATTCAATTTGGGAAGATGTTGACTAGATTCAAAGACATGAAATTCAAGAATGATTAGGAATTCATACTGTGGGCGGCATGAGGACTTACCTGGGTCTCCCAGAAGGGCTAGAAGGGGCCAAATCAAAAGTCTTTTCTTTCATCAAGGAGAAAATAGAAGCAAGAATAAATTTCTGGTCTGCTAAATTCTTATCTAAAGGAGGGAAATAGGTCCTTAGAAAATCTGTAGTTATGGCGATACCATCTTACGTTATATCTTGCTATAGACTTCCTAAGACAGTTACGGCAAAGTTATCGGTAGCCATTGCTAATTTCTGGTGGTATAACTCTGGTTCATCTAAGGGTATTCATTGGGTCATATAGGATTCACTATGTAAAACAAAATCAAAAGGGAGTCTTGGCTTCTGTGCAACACATGAGTTTAATTCGGCCCTTCTAGCAAAACAATTATGGCGGATTCTAGTTTATCCAAACTCTTTGGTAGCAAATAATTTCCAAGCACAATACTTTAGGGGATCTACCCTATTAGAACCAAGGAGGATTTACGTGCCATCGTATGGTTGGAAAAATATTGTTTCGGCACGCACTTTACTCATGAAAGGTATCATTAAACAAGTGGGAAACATGGATACTATCCGGGTATTGATAGATCCCTGGATCCGGACAGGTTTCAAAGACCAACTTCTCAAATTGGGTTGAATATTTATCCAAATTTGAGGGTCTCGGAGCTGATAGATCCTAGATCACAGCTATGGAAAGATACTCTAGTTAGACAATTGTTCACTCCACAAGATGCAACTATAATTATATGCATGCACATCCCACGATTCCCACGTTCTGATCGTTTTGGGTGGCATTATACAAAATCTGGCAGCTATACGGTACGGTCAGGATATTGGGTAGAAAGGAATATGGGCCTTTTGTCAGCGGTTTCCTATGGTTCTAATATACATGCTATACAAGATCAAATTTGGAAAATTAAGGCTCCTCAAAAAATTAAACATTTTATGTGGCAAGCTGTTACCGGGCAACTCACTGTAAATACCAAGTTGGCAAGAAGAGGGATACCATGTGATGAACGGTGTGACAGTTGTGGGACAGAGCAAGAGACGATTAACCATGTACTCTTCGAATGTTCGGTAGCGATTCAAACTTGGTCTCTCTCGAAGATACCGGCATGACTTAATTTCCCTGGTTATCTATCTTTTCAAATATGGATCACCTTTTATGGAGACTTCCCCAAAAGGATGATATTTCAAGTTATCCTTGGATACTTTGGTTTCTTTGGAAAACTAGAAATGAGAAAACTTTTTCAAACAGAGTAAAAAAAACCTCAGGATATTACTTTGGAAGCGGAGTCCGAGGCTTTTGCATGGTACCAAGCTCAAAAATATAATTTCCGTACGAATGGAGACAACCTGCTTATTACAAACAAACAATTGGCATCTATTTCAAGACCTATCACAGCTAATTCGACGTTTACTGGGCATAGGTGTATGGTAGATGCGTCTTGGCAAGAATCTGATCATGTTTCAGGGTTATGAACATGGGTGCACAAAGTATAAGACGAAACCTCTCCCCTCCTTCATTCGGAGTTTGAAGCTCTTCTTTGGGGTATGACTTGCTTATTAGCCCTTTAGATTTTTGAGGCCGAGTTTTTGGTGGATTGCTTGGAACTTATTAAGATGATTACGGACCCTTCGGCCTGGCCAGCGTTTAGTCCATATCTATATTTTATTAAGTAAGCTATATGCTATATAATACTCCTATTGAAGCTTTGACTATGTCTTTGCCCATAAAAGTTTTGCCATTTTTTTTTTTTTGATGATTAGTTTTGCCATTTTGCATACATTTTTGTTTGTATTGGAATTAACTCGGTATTAAATTGGAAGTTTAAAGGATCCCATTTTATTAAGTGATTAAGAATGACGTGGAAAAAAAGTGACGAGGATGGGCTCACAGTGTTAATGCCACGAGCTCGTCTATTACATAAAATTGTCTAAGCAGTAAGATTTATCAAGCTGGAAGTCACTATTTAAAAAGCTGCCTCTTCGCTGATGATTCGTCTCCCCTTTTATAGGAGAATGTCGTACCCGTTTTCCTCCACATGTGTTGGGCACGTATGCTCCTTAGGTCGATGATATCTTGTATTTGGGCTTGCTGGAAAGCCCATTTAGATATAATGGGCTGGAATGGTAAGGAGGCTTGTTGGTTCAGCTCTTAACTATCGGGCCTGTCTTAGTGGATCTGCTGATGGGCCGGGGGTGTTTGTCAACCACAATAATAGCCCTTCCCCAAGTCTGACGACAAGGATAAATTCGCAGACTTTATATGAAATTTTCGAGGTGTACGCTGATCCACTATAACACGTGGCACTGTTCTGTCGGCTGCTCGTCATTAATTAGGGTATCATAATTGACATGATGTGACAGACGGAATGCCGCTCCAGTCTTAGGGTTTGTGTAGGCGCAATTATGACGACACTTTGGTAACCTAGCCATATTTTTATAAATAGGCGATTCCTTTGCTTATTCTCTTCCTTGCAAAGCTCATTCTCTATGTATTCTCACTTCTCTTCTCTTGTTTCATTCTTTTTAAGTTTCTGCCGAGACGTTGTATTTTCGGTCATGGCTCAACTTTATGATGTGGTTCGGCGAGGGTTGGCTCGGAATCAAGTTTTTCTAGTTTCGATTTGGACCGTCTGCGTGTTAAAGGTGGTGCTTAGGTCAATTTGTGTGTGGGTGACGAGGCCAATTCTTTGGCTCGGGATGTTGGTGCCGAGGTTTAAGCGAGGGATGACGAGGCCAACGTTTTAATAGATGACGAAGAGATGTTGGAGGTTGACGTCGTCGATGAAAGTGGAAGTTGTGTTCCCCTCGTTCAACAAAGAAACGACGAGAACATTATGTTGCAAAGAAGTGACGAGGTAGTCGCTTTACGGACCATCGACGAGGCCAATATTTTACCGAGAGATGACGAGGCCGTTTCTTCAAGGAGAAGTGACGGGGCTAATATGGCAACGAGAAGTACCGAGGCCAATATTGTCACATGTGGTGGCGAGGCCCATGACGAGGCCAATGTTGTGATATTCGACCAGGCCGATGACAAGGCCAATGACGGAGCAATCGTCGCAGACGAAAATGACGAGGCCGACGATGAAGTCAATGATGAGGCGAACGATGAAGACAATATCGTGGCCGAAAATGATAAGGGTGTGGACGAAGGTGATGAGGACTCTATGCTGGTTGATGACTTTGAGCCTTTGAGAGATATTGGGCCTGAGATAGTGGGTGCCGAGGATGATCACTCTGATGCTGAGTTGGTTGCGTCGGAAGAACACGAGCCGACTCGAAACGCGGCACGTAGGTAGACTTGGAGCTGGTTGAGGTCGTTGAATTGGCCTCCAACTAAAAGTACCAAGCAGTCGATTCGGCGACTAATTAACAAATGTGGTATAAAACTTTCGGTTCGGTTTCGGATTCCTAGTCCCTCTGAGAAGCCGTGGATGTCGCTTGACGGTTACATGTGCCTGCACGAGTATTTCTTCAAGGACTACAGTATGTAATTTTCGCTACCTCGGCTACTTATCAAATATTGTGTGCGTCAGTATATTGGTTTCATGCAGTTGGCCTCGACGTCGCTGAAGAATATGATGACATACGTGATTTTGGGGGCGGAGTGTGGAGTGAATGTGACGACCCATTTCTTCGATGAAGTAACGAGGCTGTCTGTGAACCCAAAGAAGGACGATACATTTTGTGTCTCCAGGAAAAATGATTTCAGGATAGCGAACAAAGATCATTACTTCTTCTTGCGGATAGACCGCACCTCGGTTATTAATCCTTGGTGTTACTATTGGATTGTCTAGAATGCCAAGCCCGGAAGGACCTCTAATGCTCAAGGTTTCAGAGATTATCCCCCAAACTTTTTTAACGACGCGAGAAGGATAAAACAGCTTAGCTGTGCTTGGTGGCTGGATGTTCATACTCCAAGAGTGAGAAGAAATCTTAAGAGAGTGCGAGAAGGTATGTATCGAGGCTGGCCTCGGCTCGTCTTTTTTTTTTTGACAAGGATTTTTTGTAGCTTCCCTGGCGAGAATGGCAATTTTAGGCGACATGCGAAGTTACAAGGCAATTTTTGCGGAGTTCATGGTTGTACTCAGCCCCGATGATCCCGAACAAGAGCCGGTTATTGTTGTTCGTGATGAACTTGCAGATCCTGATGAGGCCGGGGTTGAAGACGGGGAGATTGTGGGTGGCTCTGGTGCGGCTTTGGATGTTCCCTCGCCTCGACCTTCATCTTCGACTACTCCTCGAAGGCTGGCCTCGACTTAGAGTGGGGAAGATGTGATGTTGCGAAGGAAGAACTCAAAAAGAGTTTTCGACGATGGTGGGGAGTTCAGTGATGCGCGTACTACAAAGATGCTTCGTGTTGGAGTCGTCACGCTACAGAGAACTAAGGATTCGATGCCAAGGAGGACTGAGGATTCCACGTTGAGGGTGGATGCTGCTTCGACGAGAAGGATTAAGGGTTCGTCGACGAGGTGGGGGCGAAGAACTAGGATATCTCGTTCAATTATAAAGGAATGAAACCCCTCGATGACGATCATGACGCGGTCTGCAAACTCCTTTTTAAGTTGAAGGGGATAATGTGCGGTATGCCAGAGCCAGCTTTGGTGTTGGAGGGAGACCTCATCGTCGATACCACCTCTTTATTGGTGAAAGTAAGTCTTTGGTATTTTCTCGGATCATCCATTTTGTGCTTGTTCTTTTCTAACTATTGGTTGTATAAGTGTTTCACAACCTCAATCTACTTGGGGAACAGTACGATGACCATCTTACAGCTCGTGACGAGGACGATGTTATGCGCGATTTGGGTGAGTATTGATAACAAGGTTTTTGACCCTTGTTGATCAAATCTATTGGAGTACAATAGGAATCGAACCAAAGTGTGTTACTATCACTAAGGATGTGGGGCGCTACTCTAATTCAAGCAAATCAAAACAAGGTGATTCTGTCATAATCAACTAACAGGATGAAAAACAGAGCATGAAGACTGAGCAATAAACTAGAAACAGAGTGATGCGAACAGAGAAATTTAACACAAAACAGAGTAATAGACTGCAAGCAATGAATGATAAAAACGGGTTAATGAGGAGAGTAGAGTCAGCAATCTCAACCTAACCATGGGTTTCAGATCTTATCTAGCAACCTATTAGGCAAGTCTTAGGCTAAGGATTCAAGAATCAAACAATCAAGTCATTCTCATGGTCAAGACATCTCAATCCAAGTGTGACATAACCCAAATCTCTTGGTGATTACACACTCATACTGGCATGAAGAAGCAATCCTAAAAAACCAAATAACCCTCTGAAAACAACCAATCTCTTGGGTCAGAAAAGCTAATCTTAGATCAAGCTAAACCTAGCATATCATCAAACACCTTCTAGGCATGACAGATGCGAATCATCTTTCAAGTGATCAGGTTAAAACAAGCATTAAGATCATTCAATCTAGCAAGACCTATGACAGAATTTAAGCAAACAAGAGAGAAACCCCATGGTCAGACCTAAATCTACTTAATCTCCTCACAAAACCCTAAACAAACTACTCACTAAGCATGGTGGAAATCACAAACCCAAGCATAGGAATGAAAGATATAATGAAAACTACAATAAAAGCTAAAAATGAGATTGATTAACTAAGCAAACTTGAGATTCAACAAAGATCAAAGGTTTTCATCAAAGAGGCAAAGAACAATGATAAAGGCAATAAGAAACTACTTCAGGTCTAGCCAAAAAGAGTAAAAACTAGGTTTTTTTGCGTTTTTCGTTCTAAGGGGTATTTACAGATCCCCAAAATAAAAGCTCTAGTCTAAGTCAGCATAAGATAAGGTCAGTCAAAATAATGAAGTCAGTTAATGCTGCTTCACTGCTTACTGGCTAGTCAGAGTGGTGATTTACAGCATTCAACTTCAGTTACTTCCAATATGCACAGCTCGCTGCTCACCAAGCGAGTTTAGGCTGCAAATGCTTCAGTTTGCAGTTTGGCTTGGTTTTTCTTGCTGCACTCACTGGTGTGCAGGCGAGTCTGGGTGACGAGTTCAGCTGGGGAGGTGTGTGAAATCTTCAGTTTGCAAGGTCTTTTGTTCAGGCGCTTTGTCTTAGGCTGATCCTTGCGGTCTTTGTGCCAAATCCACTCCAGAATGGTCCAATGAGCTCAAAGGTACCTGAGATGCCCAAATGCAATGTGTATGCAAAATGAATGTAGTGCAAGCCTTAAAAGACTCTAAAATGTTGAATATGCAATAAGAATGAATGCAAACGGATGTGAATTGTGCAGCTAAAATGGGGTAAAATGCATGTATATCAACTCCCTAAACTTAGTCCTTGCTTGGCCTTAAGCAAGTGCAATAATCTAAGAAGGAAAAGAGGTTGAAGACGCAGAGAATATTTAACTCGCCAATCAAGTACCTCGACAGGTTGAAACTGTAAACCATAAGCGAACCAATGTTCCATTATGACTCTCACCATATATTTGCCTACAAGCTTAGCATCCAATCCTCAAATCCCTAATGCCTAAGCTGGACTCTAAGAATGTAGACTTGAGTCCTTATTTCTAGAGGTGAATGCCTCAAGAGGGACTATAGATCAATGAACATATGATTCATCTTCCTGAACTTGGCATTGCGTAGATTCAATTAAGCACACTTGTCAATTCTTTTATTTTTTCAGTTTAAGCACCAACTCATGGTCTTCGAATCCACAATCTATTCAATGGTCTGCTTCACTTCCTTTTTAAGGATCCACACCAAAGAATGGTTGCTTCATATTCCACTCTCCACGGTTTCAGTGAGTGTTGGAGGTGGGCTTCGCCCCTTAAAAAATCCGTTTTAACTAAAGTGCTTTTGGCCCAATAACGAAGAATTCTAGAAGGTTTGAGAATCCGCATGAGAATTTCCAAAATTTTGTAATAAAATCATAAGTTGATAAGGATAAGGTGGAAATCTTATTAAATAGGAAGCGAATTCGAGTATATAAATAAGGGTCTTGTTCCAAAGAGAATCCCATCTTTTTGCACTCAAAACACTTAGAGTACTTAGAGCTACGGAGCAAAGCAGAGCAGAATGGACTTCTAGTTTAGGCGTTTTCAAGGAGAATTCATTACTTTCCCGTTGTATTCATCTTAAAACTTATTCAATAAATGAGGAATTCGACCCACGATAATACAAATATTTATTGTGCTAACTCCATTTAGAACAGTGAGTCATAAGAAGGTACGGGTTTACGCATAATCCACGCTCACCTTAAGCATCATCAAATGAGTTGCAGTTGGGAGAGTTATCACATTCAATTATTTTGCCATACCAAGCTCAAGCAAGGAAAACGGTCAATGCATCTAAAGGCCCTAACTTGGCAAGTTTGATGTCCAAAGTAGAAGGAAACAAGCCTAACCCTTTCAAGACACAAACACAAGCAACGTTCTCTAAGGCAAATGATCCACCTATAAGCTTTCTACAGATAGATATCAACAAACCACTAAGTTCGCTATGGTTACTAGCCAACAACCCAGCAAGAGTGCCTAATCTCAGCAAGATGATTCCCATAGAACTAGACTCAATCCTATATGCAATGCGTGAACACTCTATTTTTTGGAATGCTTTTCTAAAAAATTTCAAATTTTATGGTTTTTCTATGCCTTAAATGTCATGCTATGCTATGAATGAAAAATATTTTTATGTTATGTATGTGATGCATGGAAAATCAAACTAAAATCACAAAAGCATAGTTAGTAACCTCTAGAAACTCCCCCAAACTTAAATCACACAGTCCCTGTGTGAATAAAAGCTTGAAGGTGAATTCTACACCAGCAAAGCAAAGGCAGAGACGCAATTGTGTAAGTTTGAAGAGATGGAGTTTGGTACCTCTGGAGTAGAACTCGTTGATTCACTCACCGGTACTGTAGCAACGAAGTGACTTCGACCTTCTAGAGGCTCTAATTGGGCTAGACTTCAAGCCCAACTCACTGGTGGATCTCAAGACCCCTTAGTAGGCTTTGGCTTGCTCTGGCTAACTCGCTGGTGGACCGGCGAGTACTATTCATGTAGCTCAAAATTTTCGGTGTGAACTACAACTGTTCAGTGATTGTTCCTTCCTCTTTCTGATCGATTTCCTGCACGACAAACACATAAAAAGGCAAGAAACACATATCTAGGAAATGCTTAGTGTGAGCTAATCAGTGATTGGTACAAGATCAAACCAAAATAGCCAAAGAGAATGGATGATGTACTTAAGTGAGTAAGTAGGATGAGCAATAGGGGATCATTAAATTGTTCTCCATGATTTGTCCCCTATGCCATCACTCACTCTGTACATCATCTTCAACCTAGTAAGCAAGCTCTATACTCAAAGACTAAATGACCACAAAATCAAACTTAAGCAAAATATTCTAGTAATGTAAAAAAAAAACTTGTAAATAAAAGCAAAGGATATATAAAAAGGTTAATCATGGGATTGCCTCCCAAGTGCACTTGTTTAGAGTCTCAAGCTCGACTATTCACACTTTAGCTTAGTGTGGTTCGGGAAAAGAACCAGAGTTCCCTCCTCTTCATTCTCAGCTCATGAATCCTCATTCAGCTCAGTTACTATAAAGCTTTGCCCTTCAATCGTTGGCCTCCTTGATTCTTCATTTAGATCAAATTCCAACTTTTCATTGCCACCCAAATCCAGCTCAACGGTCTTGTTCTTGACATCTATTACAGCTCCGACTGAAGCTAGAAATGGCCTTCCGAAAAGCAGTGGGTTCTGAGGCTATTCGTCCATGTTAATCACAATGAAGTCAGTAGGGACTTCAACATTGCTAATTTGGATAGGCAAATTCTCCAGCAGGCCATGTGGTGAGCGTGTACTCCTATCAGCTAGCACAAGAGACATCTTACTAAGCTTGTAGTTATTGAAGCCCAACCTCTTTGCTACTGTGAATGGCATCAAGTTTATAGAGGCTCCCAGATCGTATAGCCCCTTTTTAAAATAGAGATGACCCAATGAGCATGGTAGAGTACACGTTCCTGGATATTCTAGCTTCTTCAACACAACCTTAACTTCAACAACAGCTTTACACTCATGGCTCTCTATATCCAAACCTTCAAGTGAGTGAACTTTCTCTTTGATTGCCTCCTTCAAAAATTTCTGATATTAGGGAATTAGAGCAAACGCATCTAGCACTAGAATTTTCAGCTCAACCTCTTTCATTTGCTTCTCAAAAAGCTTTCTGTATTTCTGCATTTGATCCTTCTTGAGGTGAGCTGGAAAGGGTGCTTTATGTTTGATAGTATTGGGGTTCAGAATTGTGGGTTCGAAAGCTGGTTTTGTAGTGTATGTAGGCTCAAATCGCTGGTCTGACTGGCGAGCTTGACTGGCGAGTTGGCTTGGAGGTGATTTTCCAGCTTGTTTTCCCTCCCCTTCTTGGTTCACACTGCCCTCAGTGTCTTTAGTCTGCGCATCTTGTTGTGGAAGTTCTTTACCGCTCCTGAGTGTAATGGATTGAGCTGTATCATGCTCGGCTTCTAGGCTTAATAGGTGCAAAGTTATGGTTTGGCTTACCCTGTGGTGCCTTCTACGAGTGGTATACTCAGTTTTAACTTAGGCTTTCTAGGAACAGAGTTATGGTCCAGTTTACCCTGTATAACCAATGGAAGTGCTCGGCTTGGCTTCAGGTTTGGTGAATTTATGCCAAGGAGAAAATTTTACCGAGGGGAGGCAAGCGTTCTTTGGAGAGAAAAAGATTTTTTTTATATATACTATAGCCACACCCGAAGGCTGCCTACATACCCTGTAAAGGGATCAAGCCAAACGTAGTTCTTCGTTACAAATTCATGACATGTAAATTATAAGCAGGATACTTCACTGAGAGCACTCTATGATGGCGTCGTCATCGTTGAGTTTTGAAGTATGTGCGAGGACTGAAGTGGGAGAGCCTTTGTGTTGATGTTAGTGGTTTTCAGTAGTAAAAACGCTTGAGGTTGTTTGCGTTCCAACTTCTCGGCACCATCTCCCCAGTCATCATCATAAGTTCATAAAATCTGGACTTCACAACCTTGGAAATGCTATACGGGCCCTCCCAATTAGCGCCAAGCTTTCCAGCATAGAGTTCAGCTGTATTTTTGAACACTTGACGCATGACGAGGTCGCCTTCGATGAATCTTTGCTTTTTGACCTTCCTGTTGTCATACTTGGACATTTATTGGTGTTGTTGAACTTTTAGACATGCTGCATCACGAATTTCTTCGAGGTCGTCAAAATTGTCGTAGATCTTTTCTTGGCTAAGTTTCTCGTCAAGTGTAAACACCTGTCGGTGGATACTTTCTACGTTCATCTCTGCTGGTACCATTGCTTCAATGTCATGTGACAGAGAGAATGGTGTTCGGTCAGTTGACATTCGAGGTGTTGTGCGATGCGATCATAGGACGTCGTCGGGTTCGTCGGACCATCGTCCCTTTTTTTCGTCGAGATGTTTTTTAATGCCTTTGATTATCATCTTGTTCGTGGCCTCGGCCTGGTGGATTCTGCGGGGTGCTCTTACTGAGATGGATTTTTCAGCGAGCCCAAAATCCTTCGAATTGAGACGAGGTGAATTGCAAGTAGTTGTCTATGACAATTTCATAAGATAATCCATGACGACAAATGATATTCTTCCAGACAAATCTTTGTACATTAGTGTTTGAATCTTGGCAAAAGAATCTGTCTCGACCCACTTGGTGAAGCAATCAGTCATGACGAGGAGAAAACGTTTCTGTTTTAACGCAAAGAGAGGACCGACTATGTCCATGGCCCTACGCATGAATGGGTATGGCATCACAGACGAGGTGAGCTCTTCGGCGGCGGCGTGTATGAGCGGTGCGTGTCTTTGGCATTTTCGCATGACTTGGTGTATTTTTCACACTTGGCTATCATTGTTGGCCAATAGTACCCCAGGCTACGGACTTTATGAACAAGTGTTCGTCTTCCGGAATGGTTCTCTCAGGCATCCTCATGGACCTCGGCCATGACGCGCTGAGTTTCTTCGCCGTTGTTGCAACTTAGTAAGACCTTGTTTGTTTAACTTCCACGTATGAGTCGCTTTTAGCTTTGAGTCTTCATGGGTCCCATTTATCTGAGAGTACTTCCCCGTCTGTGATATAGGCTGTAATTTCTTTCCTCAGTCCTCGTTGCCCGCACTTTCGTTATTCTGCAAGTTCTCAAATTCTTCTTCCTCGGCCTCGGCAATGATAAGACATTGCTCTTTTGTTAGTTCAATGCTTGGGTATTCAATGCATTCGAGGGGGATGACTCGACGCAGTGTCGGGTTTGACATGGAAGCTAAAGCTGCTAGTGCATCGACCGAGGTGTTATCGCCGCGGGAAATTTTGACGAGCTTAAATGTAGAGAATTCTTTGGCGAGCTCGTGGACTACTTTTAGGTATGCGGCCATTCTCTCGCATTTGGCCACGTACTCTCTATTGTGTTAGCTGACGACGAGCTGTGAATCCACTAAGGCAAGGGTATGATGTGCGCCAAGTACTTTTATGAGACGTAGCCCGGCAAGAAGAACCTCGTATTCGGCCTCGTTATTGGATACCAGAAAGGTGGATTCAAGCCGGTATCTTTCCCGTCGGAGATTCGAGCCGTGGCGGGACGCTGAGCCATCGGTGTACAAAGTCTATCTGTTTGTTTGTTCTGGCAGAAGGTCATTTTATGGTGTCGGGGCCAATTCGATGATAAAATCTGCTAAGACTTGAGATTTAGCGCTGGTTCGTCCCTTGTACTCGATATCGTACTCGCTCAATTCGACAGCCCATTTGGTTAGCCGCCTTGATTGACTAGAGCTATGAAGGACTGTCCACAGTGGATGGTTTGTCGGGACGACGATGACTTGGGATTAGAAATACGGATGTAGTTTTCACGCCGCATTTACTACTGCCAACACCAACTTCTCGGTCGCCGTGTATCGTGTCTCCGCATCATCCAAAGCCTTACTAATATAAAAAATTGGTTTCTGCTCGCCCTGGTCTGCTTTGATGAGCAACCTGCTGAACATGGCGACGGTGACCGCGGCGACGGTGACCGCGATGTATATGTATAAAGTTTCCCTAGCCTCTAGCTTGGATAAAATGGGAGCTGTGGCCAAGTATGTTTTGAGCTATCGGAAGGCATCTTCACAGTCTTCGTCCCAAATGGTAGGCACCAGTCAGTCAAGCGCAAGATAAAGCGATTGAGGGCAATGACCCAACCTGTCAACCTTTGCACTTCTCAGGTCTTTTTTTGGGATGGCATGTCAAGCACCGCGGTTATTTGCTTCAAGTTAGCCTCTATTCCTTGTTGAGTTACGATATAATCGAGGAACTCCCCAGAGGTCACGCCAAAAGTGCACTTGAACAGGTTAAGTTTCATTTGGTAAGTGTTGAGCACGTCGAAGCATTTTGTGAGGTCGATGACGTGAGATTCAGCTTTCAGGTTTTGACGAGCATGTCATCGATATATACTTCCATCGTTTGTCCAAGTTGCCCCGCGAACATTTTAAACGAGCCTTTGGTAGGTGGCGCCGGCGTTCTTAATTTTGAATGGCATGACTTTGTAATAGCAAGTATCGCGGTCGGTGATGAAAGCAGTTTTTTCCTAGTCAACCGCGTTCATTTTTATCTGATTTATCCAGATAAGGCGTCCATGAAGGACGTCAGCGTGTTTGCTGCGGTTGATTTGACGAGCCGGTTAATGTGTGGGAGTGGGAAGCTATCTTTTGGGTAGGCTTTATTGAGGTTAGTGAAATCCGCGCAGACTCACGAGTTACCATTCTTCTTTTGGACGACGACGAGGTTGGCCAGCCATTATGGGTACTTGACTTTAGTGATGAAACCTGCCTTGGTTAACCGATTGACCTCATCATTTAATGCCTGAGCGCGCTCTGGTCCAAGCTTTCTCCGCTTCTTCTTAACCGGTTTAAATGTTGGGTTAATGTTAAGCTTGTGGCTAATAATTTTTGGGTCTATCCCGAGCATGTCCCTTATACTCCATGCGAATGTGGATAGAGTTTGCTTGAGGAAGGAGATGAGCTTGTTACGTAGGGCTACGAACAACTCTTGGCTGCTTTTGATGCAGCGGTCTGGCTTGTCCGAGTATAGACAAATTAGCTCTGTTTTTTTTTTTTGGCTATCTTGTAAAATGTTCTTTGGGAGAGTGCTCGTGGTTGCTTCGCTCGCTATCATGCATGACTGCCCAGCTGATTTTCTAAGTTTGTGCTCAGTGATGAAACATGTTCTGGTCATTTGTTTGCTTCCGTGGAGAGTAAAGAGTCCTCGTTCGGTCGGAAATTTTACGCATTGGTGGTAGGTGGAGACAATAGCTTTCATAGAATGGATCCAGGGAGTACCCAGGATAATATTATAGATAGTTGGTCTGTCCACGACGAGGAACTTGACCAATCTGGTCATGCTGGACAAGAGGATTGGTAGCTTCACCGTCCCATAAGTTAATATTAAGTTTCTGTCGAACCCTGTTAATGAATGAGTCGACGCTGTGAACTGTACCTCCTCGTCTGGGATCACAAGTTTGTCTAATGCTTCCTTAAAGATCAGGTTCACCGTGTCTTCTATATCAACGAGGACGCGTGTGACGTCGTAATCAGCGACGTGGAGTTTGATAACAACAGGGTCGTCATGTGGGTGTTGCACGCCTTCGGTGTCGGCGTCGGTGAAACTTATAACTTCAGTAGACGGGACACTTTGTACGAGGGCTACAATAGAGGTAGCATTTTTCCTTGGCCGTGGCCCGGATTGATTCAGCTTCACGCTCATAATTTATGATTGCTCGTACGGAGTCGTTTCCTTCCCTTATACTTCCCAGAATCATGACCTTTTGTCGAGGAGGTGGGGGTGTTGGGAACTCTTCACGGTCCATACGTTTGCCTGGTGGCTCCTCGTTGTCTATCATAGCTTCAACACGATTTCACGAATTTTGGCTTCCTGACACGCCGTGATCTCCATGCGGGCGTTCAGGCTCGGCCAATTTGACCTCGCCTCTCTCAAATTTTGTTAGCAGCAACTCTTTCAGGCAAAAGCACTGGGAAGTTGCATGGCCGGTACATTTGTGGTAGTCACAATAAGACCGTTTGTCTCGTGACACGTCCATGTACCATTTGTTAGCTGGGATCCAGGGGCATTGGGATTTGATGTCGTTGGTGCCGACTGCGTATGTGGAAGCTTGTTTTCCTTTGTTACTTTTGAACCCTTGATCATAGGGTTGGCGCAGCTCGTGGTATTCCTCACGCATTAGTTCTCTGGCCGCTTCTTTGATTCTGGGAGATTGGTTTTTATATCTTCTTAATTTGTATGTCTTGTCTTTTTCTAACTCTGCGAACACTGCTCCGCGGTGAAGGGCGTCTTCTAAAGAAAGGGGACAACGTAACCTAAAGTCAGTTATAAGCTCTGAGTCATAGTAGAGGGCTTCTCTTAACATGTTGATGCTAGTGTCGTCGGCTATTGTGATTTATGACGCTACCTCTCAAAATTGTCTGAGGAATGAGCGAAGGGACTCCTTTGGCCCTTGTACTATGGCTTAGAGGTCGGCCATCGAGGCGCTCCTCTGCATGAACACCAAAGCGAGTTGCTGGAAGCTGTTGATGGAATACTGATCAAGTTTGTAAAATCATTCCATGGCGTCGTCGGTTAAGTTTTCCATAAACAACAGGCAGTATCCGGCGTCTCTTTCTTCCAGGGAGAACCTCGTCCTTCCCATGGAAATATTGAATGCCTTAAGAAATTTTCTGGGGTCGGACTTTTCATCAAAGGTTGGGCATTTGACTTTCATGTTAGGACGAAATGGGGTGCTAGAGAGCTGCTTGGTGAAAGGCGTGTTCTGTGTTTCACAAAGTATGCGCGCTATTTTCGGCGCGGAGCTTTGGGATTGACGCTTCTGGGCCATCATGTAGCCCACCTCGATCCTTAATGCTCATATTTCGATATCCCTTGGGTTGTCAGATTCGGTCGTCTGAAGCGAGGGTGACGCAGATGCACCCATTTGACTTCTGTTTTGATAAGGGCCAGATGGGCTGTCAAATAGTTATCTTTGTAGATGAGGCGGGGATAGATTTGCCGTGTGGTGTTGTGGGCGTCTAGTAGTGATGACATCTTCGTTGAGCTCGTCTCGTATCTGGACCTATCAGTCGCTTTCTCCATTCATTCTATCATAGCAAAGAGCAAGTCCGCCACGTGTTGAACCTTTTCAGAAGTTAGCATCTTGTCATGACTAGTTGAGGTCAATTTACTTGTAGCCGTGCCGAGTATGTCATGCTCGGGTCCTAGCATGGTTTCTGTTTGCTGAGTTCTTGGCATAGACGGTGATGCTTTCGTTGCCGGCGGTCCCATTTTTTATTCGGGAGGGATCTTTTTGTTCCCTGCCGCAGGGTTCTGGTCGGTCATTTCAGTCACTCGTGCGTTAGAAATCTTTTGTGCCCCTCCTTCTAGCGCCAATTGTTTGTACTGGAATTAACTCGGTATTAAATTAGAAGGTTAAAATATCCCATTTTATTAAGTGATTAAGAATAACGTGGACAAAAAGTGACGAGGATGGACTCGCAGTATTAATGCCACGAGCTCGTCTATTACATAAAATTGTCTAAGTAGTAAGATTTATCCAGGTGGAAATTACTGTTCCAAAAACTACCCATTTGTTGACGATTCCTCTCCCCTTTTATAGGAGAATGTCGTACCGTTTTTCCTCCACATGTGCTGGGCACGTGTGTTCCTTAGGTCGGTGATATCTTATAATATGGACCTGCTAGAAAACCCGTTAAGATACAATGGGCTGTAATGGTAAGGTGGCTTGTTGGTCCAGCTCTTAAATATCGGACCTGTCTTGGTAGATTCTGCTGATGACCCGGTGGTGCTTGTCAACCCCTAACAATTTTCCTGGAAAATATTAGAAGAAGACTCGTTCTGAATAGAACTTTAAGTCTTTTTTTTTTTACTACATCAAAATAATGTATTTTTTAGTCATCAAAATAATGTATTTATACGGATATTTAAATTCAGTCAAACTTTTTATTATGGTACTAGGTGACTTTCGCGTACATGTGTGCGGACATAAATAATTAAAAAAATTTGTAATTTATAAATCAGTATTCTATTTTTAATAATTAATATTAGACAAAACACTAAAGATAAAATCAAATTGGTATGTGAAAAATAAATTTTCATAAACAAAATTTCTAAACATAAAATATAATATCATCAAATTTATTAAAAAATTATAATATTTTATTTCATCAACATCATATTTGACAAATCATATTATACATGAAAATTTTATAGAAACTTTTTTCAAAAGATTAAAAATATTATTGGTGTAGTCAGTTGGCAATTTACATGAATTTCTACATTTGTTTTTTATTTTTCAATAACATGTAAATTTAAATCTTTTAAAAAAAATTATATCGATTTTAGTTTTTTAAGCATATGAGTTTAAGATAGAAATATAGACAAACATTTTACTATTTTGTAGAATATTTTATGAAAAATAATAAATGCATAAGAATAAAGAATCTCTAGATAATGTCTTATGTAATATGTTGTTAATATTTTTGTATACAAACTTTTTTAAAACTTTTATTTTATATAACATGAATTTATTTTTGTATAAAGATATGATATGTAATAACAAAAGTAGCATAATATTGCTAACCAAAACAAAACACCATAATATATAAAGTAATACAAATTCACATATACAATAATAGAGATTTAAATTGCATCATAATTTTTTTTTTTTTAATTTCCAAAATGTATTTTACAGCAAAATTAGTTTCATATTCTGGAATAAAACTATTTTTTAAAAAAAATTTAAAAGAATAAAAATTAAACTAAATACGAATTAAATCTCATTATAGTTCAAAATAGTATTAAATCAAAGCAAATTATTCTTATCTATTTTTGAGATTATCTGGATAATTTTAAAACTTAAGTGATAATTATATTTATTGTAAACAATTTTTTTGAAAAAAAAAATTAAAAACGATTTATTTTAGAGTAATATAAAATTTTATATGAAGGACAACTTTATAATTAACCACGTTAGAATTAAATGTGATGTTGACCCATAAAGTTTTTTTTTGAAAAATCACTTCTCTAACAATATATAGATTGTTTTACTTTTCTATTTTTCGGACTTAATTTTATTTTTTAATTATTTTTATGTTTGGAAATTATATAATTTTCCACCACGTGTATTAATCAACTCTAATCTTTAAATCGATAATAACTTCTACCATGTGTATTAATCAACTCTAATCTTTAGATCGATAATAACTAAGGTGTAAATACATTCAATAATAGTTTTTTTTACTAACCTCTTGTGGACCAAAACCATCTCAATTGATTTGATTGCTCTCCATTCTCTTATAATTTTCACCCTAATTTTGTATCTATCTAATATTGGATTGATTTCTTTGTTGAAAACAAATGGAGTAGTTAAGTTTTTCATGATCGACATAGTAAAAGAAAAAAAATAAACAAAGTTTTGTGACAAAAAATTGCAAATTTACTGAATGTTTATGGTGAATAAGAGTTTTTAATAGATTGACAATTGATCATGTATGTTTTGTATAGAAGAAAAAAATAATATTCAAATAGGAATAGGATTTATCAAAGATAAAATAAAAAAACTTAAGTAAAAACAATAACTATATGGATTTACGAAATTTATTTATTTTTATATAAACTTTAATATTAATTACGAATTTGGATTGTAATTATTTATATTAGCAAATTAAATAAGTTATTGAAAAAAATATATTCAAATAGGAATAAGATTTATTAAAGATTATGATAATATTGAAATAGGAATATGATTTATCAAAATAAAAAAAACTTAAGTAAAAACAAAAATTATATGGATTTATGAAATTTAATTTTTTTATATATAAATTTTAATATTAATTACGAATTTAAATATAATTATGTATATAACAAAAAAATTATGTTATTATTTAAATATTGAAAAATAAACAAAATTAATGTAAAAGTAATTGAGTAATTTAATATAAAAGTAACTTTGTAATCAATTACGTTAGCATTTATAATATTTAATATAAAAATAATTTAGTAATTTAATATTAAACGTGTCGTTCTGACAAAATCCCTTCGCAAATGTTTCGTAAATTCACAAGAAGCATCGGACAATAACTCGGCGATAACTGTCAAACGATAAACCCGTTCCTCGTACCCCCACAATTCGAGTAGCGTCTTTCGCAAGAAATTTCATACCGTTTACTTTCTTTTTTTAATATATCTATTTTACGATTATCCGAAGAAAAAAACTAAACCCTTAATTATTCCCAATTATAGAACTTTTCTCGTCTTCATAAGCATCTCATTTCTTCTTCTCTTCGAGATTCAAAGTTCTGTTTTGTTTCTTTGTTTGTTGAGAAACCGGAGAGAGATACCCTCTCCTCATTTAGGTTTGTTTCTATCTTTTTTTCTTCTTCTAATATCTTAAAAGATACAGAATGCATAACATATAATCGTGGTTTGATCTCATTTTCAGTTTCGATCCTTCTGGGTTCCTCGTTTTGATTCATCCTTCTTCATACATTCAAGAGTCCTTACAAGAACGAGAGATCTTCCTAACGTCTTTGATCTTCTTCAATAGGTTCGTTTACTTTTGTTATATCATTTGATGAATAGACTGATGAATGATTATTGAATCGGTTTTTGTTATCTTTGTATTACAGGAAATTATAATTCTGATTTGGTTTGAAGATGTTGGGAGATTTTATTATAAGACTTCTTGTGTATGTATTTCCACATCTCTTTCTATTATGTATATAAATTATTAATCTCCTACAAAGACATTGTCTTTGATTTATCAAGTAGCTACCTGCATATTGACATGGTGAAAATTGCAGATTAATATTAGGGTACACATACCCAGCATTCGAATGCTTTAAAACTGTGGAGAAGAATAAAGTTGATATCGAGGAACTCAGATTTTGGTGCCAATACTGGTATTTTACATTTTCTTCAGTTTCTGCAATTTTTGGTTTTAACTTTTATTATTATATATATTTTTGGGGAATTACTTGTACAATTCTTGTAGGATTGATTATTTTATTGATATCTCAATGTATGTTCTGCACGTATTTTTGGCGCTAATTTCATTTGTATTGGAAAATATTTTATTAATATATTTAACATTTGTGTTTGAATAATCAGGATACTTTTGGCGCTTATTTCATCGTTTGAGAGGGTTGGCGATATATTTATCTCATGGTAAGTCGGAATTTATTATTTATCTGTGTCTTAAACATCTTGAATTCATTAAATAATTGTTGGATGTAATTGTAATTTGCAGGTTACCGTTATATGGAGAGATGAAAGTAGTTTTCTTCGTATATCTTTGGTACCCCAAAACAAAGGTAAGTAGTAACATTTTGCTTTTAACAAATTTAGAAATAGAATCACCATTACTGAATGGTTTTATACTGAATGAAGGGAACGAGACTTGTGTACGAGACATTGTTGAAGCCATACATAGCTCAACATGAGACAGAGATTGATAGAAAGATTATGGAGTTACGAGCTCGAGCTTGGGATTTCTTTATTTTCTATTTCCACAACTTTGCTCAGGCTGGCCAATCCACCTTGATTCAGGCTTTTCAATACGTCCTCGCTCAATCGGTCCGGTTCTCTGCTGCAGCCGCAGCTAACCAACCGGTACCAACTTTTTGCTTATGATTGCGACTTATTGAGGTGTAAATGAGGTATACCGATCATAGAAAATGTGACTTTGACCTTTTTTTTGTTAAAGCCTATGGAGAGGAACGTGAACGTGAAGGGGCAATCACCGGTGGACACGGAAAGAGAAATGCAGTCACCAGGAGGTCCAAGACCGGTGAACAGATCGCTATCTGCGTTGAGATCGCTGGAGAAGCAAACGAGCAGAGGTAGTAAGAAGTGGCCACCACCGACACCACCACCAACACCAGGCCGAGACTCAGCCGGAACATTTAACGGAGATGACCAAATTCCAGATACAATTCCAGGGTCACCCATCACCGATGCTCGAGCTAAGCTTCGTCGTACTAACTCAAGGTCTCAGGCCGCATCATAGTAACGTACATATATATATTTGACTCGACAAAAAAATACCTTTTCAGTTTGTGAAAAGATATAGGGAAAGAAAAGGGAATTGAATGTTTTGAAATGTTTACAAAACCAAAACAGATTGATTTTATTTTTCTTGTGTTTTTTGTAAATTGAAGCAGAAGTATTTATACAGCGAGATATTTTGTGTGTGTTTTCGCTTTACATTCCAAGCAGAATGCTCAATCCGGATATTGATTGGGGAGATGAACCAATCATGTGCTCATTATATGATAGTGCACACAAAATGGTCAAAATTTATACTCAAATAATGTACCAATGCAGCCGATGAAGTAAAATTTCTCTGTTTAAGTTACATCAGTTTCATTTAACCGGTGCTTCTCTACAACATTACTCTAAAGATAAATGAATAATAACCTAATGGTACATTATATGGGACGCACCTGTCATTGGTACGTTCTGTAATTGCTCCCTCCTTGGATTTTGATCTTGGGAGTATTGTAAAGTAACACATTTGGGATTAGAGGCTGAGATGTGGGATGGATATTGGATCACCTCGGCTTTGAGTCAATCGTGGTTGGGGCTATATCATCCATACCTGGTGGTGGAGTACTCACATCAGCCATTCCATAGTCCCAATCCATAACAGCTTTTGCATTAGTTAAGGAATGCATATTTATATGGAGGTAGGTATAATGAACACACAATAAAGAGAAACAACTGTGGTATATAAAAAGGATACAGTCAGTTTTCCACATATCCGTCATGCTAATTTCACCGTTAGAGAGAAGCCAGTAGTCCGTATCATCATTCTGCAAAATATAAGACCGACATCAAACGACAGTTTGTAAGAGTAGATTTTGAGTCATGTTAATAAGCTCGTGTACATAAGTATCTTCAGAATACCCCTCTCAGACAAGCTATCATATCGTTCTATTCATTCTATAGTTGAGGATATTTCTAAATAAGCAGGAAGGTGGCTTACTTCAACGTCAGAGGGAGTAATTTTAAGCATTCCTCCTACTTGCTCCTGCAAATAATTAAGATCAGACGTATTGCCGAGTTGAGCCTGACCATGATCATGAGACACCTGACGTTCAATAGCAGTTCCTGTGTTATCAACAGTTAAGGCTTCGATGTCATGGTGTTCTGTAGATCCCGAGCTAGAAGCAATAGGCAAGCATGCTGGTGTTTCAACACCTCCATTTGTGTCTTCATACTTCCCTTCAAATTCGCTGAACATGAAGTCAAAGTAAAAGCATTTTTTACCTTTTGTATGTTATTAGTCTAATGACATTTTGTCCTTAATTATGTTGTATATAGGGTAACTAGTATTTCAATTTTAAATATAAATTTTCTTGAAGATAAATTTTCTCTAGTCTCTAAAAAAGATAGAAGAAATGAAGATGCAAGGCATAAAAATACCTGACAAGGTATACATCAATAGGTCCCATCGTACTTCTAAGAATGATCCTGTATCTCCTTTGTGGGTGGTCACCAGCCTGTTAAGTAGACAAAGAAACATATTATCATAACGTTTTGGCATATAACAATGAATAGCAGATGTCTTTCAATGTTTCTGAGGGACTAACTTCTTCTGGATCAGGCACTTCCAAAGTTGTACCATGAGGAGCTTTGACGGCTATTAGAGTCTGATTCTGCAGGAGCACAGCGAAAGTTGAGATATAAGTGACCCATAAAGTCTTGGAATCGACATATGTTCAATCAACTGATCCTATAAGAGTTGAACATATAAACTAGGAAAAACTTACCTGGAAACCTGGTAAACTTTTGATGTCCTCCTCAGTAACAAAAAGCCATCTGAACAATGTGAACAGATTGGTATCTCATCGCAGAAACAAAATACCGCTACAAAACAATAGATAGACAGAGATTTTTACTTCTGATTCTTTTCATTTTCGCTCAGCTCTCTTAATTTTTCCTCCGTTTCTCTGAAGAAAAGTTGTTAAACGTCAGCATTGGCTGAGTAAATTAATCACAACAGCCCAAAACTCTCTATTATGATATGAAACCTGATCTGATTATCTAATGCTCGCTCCTCGAGGGAAAGGTTCTCAATTTCTGCCTGCAAGGAGAACCAACTATCACTAATTAAAAGAAGCGAGAATCCAAGTGCATGAAATTCTACAATTTACGTGCAAAAGATAACATCAAGTGCATGCTGTTTCACTACACCTGTAACACTGACACATCAGCATCCACATCTCCAGACCTCAAAGCATCAACTCCCCTAATCAAGTTTATTGATCTCAAGTGAGTTTACAGGTAGGTAAGTAATTTAAGGAATATCCGGAGGAAGCAGATATAAAGAAAGATATGGTACGGATATATAAGCATTCTATATCATAAATATCCTCACTTCCAAAGTATTCGGTTCTTCAAAGGCTTTTCTATGAGATCTATCCCCTCTAAAACGTTTGTAATATCATATATACGTCGTTTCTGCACTTCCAATGTTTCTGCAGCTTTGTTTAGGTCCAGCATTCCATCTTTGGCTTGCTTAATTAGATTGACGAACTTTTTTGTAAGGAGGCCTGACAAGATTTATGTCAGCATCTTCGTATACACTACAACACGTATTGGGACATATATAAACAGTAGTTCATTACCTAAAGAACTGTCATATCGGCAACTTCCTGAAGGCGTAAGTGTGAGAGGAGAACCTGCAAGTTTTTCCAGTAAGAAAGATTAGCTCTTCGGTCTACTTGTTGCTGTAGACATGTAAGATCATTCAAATAAGGATTGAAATATACAGAAAGGCCAAAGCACAGTCAAGAACACTGAGAACATCCTGCAGGTTAACCGGCAATCTACAATTCTATTTACCAGGGTTTGTTGAGATGGGTGTTTGGGGATTTGACTTATTTCCTTTGGCCTTTGACTTGATGTTGACTCTGCCTCCTTTTGCTGGAGTTTGACAGGGACTGCTGGGTATGCTAGTGACACCAGAGCTCGAGAATCCATTATCAGATGGAGCAATAGCCACATCCATTGTCGACTTTCTCTTCCGTGCCTGCAGATAATCATTATTATTAACTTGAAAGAAATTGTCTATCCCCAAACCAGACAACACAAATGGCAAAGAGATATCATCCAAATGTTAGAGCACCTACACGCAAGTTCCCTGTATTATATTCATCAGAAACTTTCACAACAACGGAATCAACTTGAAACATTACCACATGACAAATATCTCAAGCGTCCAGCACCATCACTTTGATACCAATTAGCAGAAGCTCAACATTATGTTTGAGAGGATACTTACAGGAATGAAAAATGTTGATAGACACTTAGCAATACAATGTAAGGAGACTAGATGGGTCGTATAAGGAGCACCCCAGCAAAGAAAATTGTACAATCAGAGTCCAAATGGCATATTAATTGGAGAAATTGTTGCCTGATTTCTAGATTCGAGTCAATTAGGAGTAATTTATTGAAACGCACAGTCAGACGAATTGTGCGCAAAATGTACCATCGTGAAGCTAAACGAAGACAAAGATTGACATAAATCCATGATAATCTGAGGCTACGAAGCTTTAAATCAGACTCAAAATCGTTTTAGAGAGGCAACAGATAGTGGAAATGTAGTAGGCGAATCTTTGAATTCTAGTCCAATCTCACTGGTAAAATCCAAAATCGAACAATCAAAAGCACCCAAGACCGAGGCGAAACTCACAGGAGATTTAATAAAGAGGGCATCATCCATCCGATCTACAATTCCACGTCCATTAACGAGGTTTCTATCACTATTGTTACTAAGCACAGGAGTAGTAAATTTATGGTAATCTGAGGGACGAAACGACGGTTTTGTTGAGGCGAACGCTAAGTGACGACGTATGGGTGGTACTACCGGAGGAGATGTTCCCGGAGCCGGAGCTGACGGCGGATGGCGCGACGGCGGCGGTGGCGGCTGAGAAGAACCGGGAGAAGATCGTACGACACCTGACATAGATCGTAGTGAAAGGAGAGTCGGATTGGAAGATTCCGACGACAAAGAGCGGCGGCGAATGAAGGAAACGGAGGGTTTTAGTGAGAGAAAGATAAAGAAAGAGGAAGAAGAGGCAAAAAAGGAGAGAGCAGAAAACGAGGGAACGAGGGAATTTTATGTTGTGATAGATGTGGAGGGAAGCCTACAGAAATAAAATAAAAAAACAAAAATATAATAAATTTAATTTTTGTCTTCTATTTATGCCCCTGATTTTTCTATTTAGTTTTAAATTGACCCCACATACTTTACTCGCATCTCTTTTTGTTCCTTTGTAATAACGGGACAATTGGAAGAAAAAATTTGTGTTGTCTAAAGCTGGAGCCTGGACAGATATTTGATCTAGAACTTGTATATTGAATTATAATTGATTTGAATCTAAAAATCTTATTTTAAAAAGGGTAGTCGGTAAACAGATTTCTGCAAGAGAGATTGTGATAGAATTTGTTAATGGCACATGTGCTGCTGTTTCCGTTATGATATATGTGTATTAATATTATAAAACGACCCACTGGATTTCAATTTAGTTTTATCATTTTGTATTGATTAGTGGTTGTTGTATGACTGTAGCAATTGATACAGAAGTGTAAATCAAGTTTAATGTGACTGTTCATAATCAAAGTCACTATGTTAAGCACTAAAAAGTAGGGTATAATTAGTGATATAAGCTAAAAGTATTCTTATTTAAGTGAGTTTGGTAAGTAATTAAATACCCACATTTTTCATTAAAATTCAACTTGTGTGATTTTGCCTTGTTGGTCCAATTTTGTTCTTTTTACGAAAAGTAACTGATACCAGTTTTGTACCGTTCTCGGTGTGGGCGTAAACTTTATCGATGAGTCACGATTAAAAACGGTACAACTTTGACCGTATCACAATTCGACATATAGGAGTGTGAAGTAGTCTTTGTTATCATCCGGGTATCGTGTATGTTTTCACGAACGTAAGGTAAAGCCCATTTGAGTCGAGATAATGGACAGTTGTTCTCAGCTTAAGCCCAAGAAAAGGATGTATGTTTCAAATATCACAAAGGAAACAGTCATAGACCAAAGGCAAGATTCACGAACCATGAGCTCTGGATCATCATAATTAGACCTGCTTGTTAATGGCCAGGCCTTGTCAAAGCTAGGGCAGAAAAGAAGAGCAATCGATTCGCCAGCCCATAAGTCAAGAAGAGAAAAGTCTACGGACTGAATCAGCGCACTATCGAAGAAGGAAAGCTATCCCAGTAACTCCGAGAAGATATTCTACACCATGAATACAGAACTCAATCCCATTCAATCTAGGAAGACAATAAAGGAATAGAGTAGAATCATCGCAAAAAAGTGTTATTTTATTTGTTGAGTCTTTCAATAAAACTTTCTTATTTCGATTTCGATTGTTAGTTTTGGCATTAACACTGAAAGACCAATCACTAACTCATTCAGGTAATGGGTTTGCATATTCCTCATCCATCACTCAATTGTTGAACCAACATTCTGTGGATATTGAAACTCAGACACGGTTCTGGACTTACGTCCACCTGATTGCTCGGTCATGGCAACAAGTAGACCAAAAAAACAGAGAAGACATTCCAATGTAAATGAACATTCTTTCTCTTTCATAATCTCACCATCTTCACCATCTCTCTCTCTGTCTGTCTCAAAATGTAGGCAGAGACTGGTTTCTTCATTCTTTGAGTTCTTCAGAATCATTCGATACAAATATGTACCTAAAACAAAGCAATCTCATGAATTCTCACCAATTCTCCAAACCCACAAACAAAAACACAAAGAAGCAAAAGAAACTCTGACTCACTTCACTTGCTTCCATGTTCCAAGTCCTATAGCAACAAACTCTATAAATCAAGAATCTTTTGTACAGTAACAAGGCGAGAGGTCTTCAATGGCGGAGAAGAATCACAACATACCTCCAATCTATCTCGAAAACCAGCTTCATTCGTCTTCAACATCACTGGCAATGGAAACCTCACACCTTTCGCCGCACAAGCTTGATGTCTCGGTTTAATCCGATTCTCTAAACTGAATGAGAAATACTGTGGAAACTCAAGAATCTCTCTAACATCCCTCTCCATTTCCACCATCAAGTAATTCAGCTTTGGTTCGTAATTTTCAGCAATGCTGTAATTAAACAGCTGCGGGAATCTCTTGAACATAACGGTGGCGCTCCGACGAGAAAACCCTAATTTTTGGAAGTAATCAATTCGAGGGAGGAGTTTTTGTTCAACGCTACAAGAGAGGAGATAAGTATGTTTGTGTGGATCGAGGATTCCGATTCTTTGGAGAAAGTAAAGCGTTGGTCGGAGCTGATGATCGACGCTACAAGCGAGAAGACGAGGACGACGGCGTAAGGCTTGACGGAGGTCAAAGATGGACTCAACGTTAACTTCACGGAGGAGGAAAGTAATGACGGGAATTGTATGAGAGGTTAACGGTGAAGTTAAAAGCTCAGGACACATTGAAACGAGACGGCGAAAATCCGGTAAGGTGAAATTGATTGGAGAAGTTGTCATGTAATCGACGACGGATTTGACGGCGGAGAGAGCGACGGAGAGGAGAGGAGGGTGACGGTTGATGAGAGTGAGGAAATCGATTCCGAGAGAATCGAGGTAAAGAAGCTTCTCGTGAATATTGGATTCTAGGGTTTCAGTGGAGGAGGTTAAAGAGGGGATATCTGGGGATTTGAAGAGTGATGAAGAAGAAGAATAAGAGGTGTTTGGTTTGAAGGAAAGTGCGGGAAAATTGTGGAAGCGAAGGCGAGAAAATGAAGGAAAATGGGAGTGGTGAGGGGAAAGGAAAGAGGAGGAAGAAGAGAGGAAAGAGAGAGCTTCTTGTTGCATTGTGCAAGAGACATCTCACACTACATGGACGATTCTCTGAAGCTCTCTTCCTTTGAAACAAAAGTGATGAAAGGATAAGACTTGAACCAAACTGTGATTTGAAGATGGGGATTTGGAGAACCAGATGGGATAATGTCATATCTTTCTATTGATCCGGTTCAATTTGCAGCTTAACCGGTTTATTCCTTCCAAATTATAATTGTACAATGCATTTTTCTCTCTCTCTTTCTTTTTCTTCTTCTTTCTAGTAAAGCCCACTGGGCCGTATCACTTTGTGAAAAGGAAATTTGCAGTATATTTTTGAAATCTATTTTGAACTCATATATAAATTTACCCGAAAAGAAAAGAATGAAATCTTCAATACCGAATTAATTTTTTCTAAACCGTACCAAATTTGAATTATGTGAAACCGAATAAAATTAACCGATAATTCATAAAAATAACTAATATTTTAATCAAAAATATAGAAATATACCTTCATAAAAATATAATTTGGTCATAAGTATAATTTATATTATAAAATTTTTAAAAACAGAATCTAAGCCTGAAACCAAACCAAACCGAACCGAATATATATTATTTACCATTCGGTTACTACTTTTTTTAGAATTACAAATTTCCCGAATCGAAACTTAATTTTCCGAACCCGAATCATTTAACCAAATGTCTTTTTTTTATAACATAGAATGTCGTTTCTTGTTAAGATTTTTTGTTTCTTAGACTATTTTAATATTATATTTCCACTATATAAAAATAGGTGAAAATTAGATATTACGTAATAAAAAAAAAAATTTCAACATTGAATCGACAAAACCTGATCCATAACCTAAAACCTACCTCTAAAAATTTCTTTTTTAAGCTACCATGATGCAGCGGGTAGAAATTGAATCATGATACCAAGTCATTAGCTAGATTATCCTAACCACCAGACTGAAAGAAACTCGGCCCTAATAAAAAAGTTTCATCTACATTTAACTTTGAATAAATAATTAGAGTTCAAATATGACATAAGATACATAAATTAATACACGAGATATGAATAATGGCAAATAAGAAACGAGTTAACAAAACAAGAAAAAGGAGACTAAAATATGAATGAACAATCTAACACGAGTCACCGTCCGAAGCGTCCGTTATATCGTCCCACGACATTTTTGACACAAAATCGTCGTGCTTTGGTACATACTCCTGAATTACAAAAATGAATTGAATTAACTTTGTTATCCTGTTTTGGGATTCATACATTCAGTGACAGTCTATATTTTAAATAGAATAATTAAAAGTTGATTCATTTTACAAAATCAACCTCAAGAAGTTGAAGTAAATGTGGAGCGGTCGGAGCGGAGACGATGATACGACGAGCAGTGGAAGAGATAAAACCTTCGTCGACTGCTTTATCTATAAACGTCAATAATGAATCATAGAATCCATCCACGTTCAATAGTCCCACCTGCATTTTTTTAACTTCACTTAATTAATATGTTTACGTATTGCAATACATTTCTATGTACGTTATCATCTAGCTAGTCTATACGTAAGATATGATTTTGGAGTAATCTTTGAATATGATTAACATTCTAATGAAGTTTTCAGAACCTTAATTAAGACATTATTCCATGTGGATATATGACTTCAACCCATGTGCTTAGATTCTCTTTCAATACATAAATCATACACAAACGTCTCAACTTTTTTTTTAATGTTTATAACCGGATATACCGACCCGAATCTTATGTTATGTATTCATATGTAAACGAATTTTAATAAATTACCGGTTTAGTGTGGATCCCAAGTTGAGACCAGGTGATGACTTCCAACAACTCTTCAAATGTCCCGTATCCACCTATTTTGTTTGTCAAGTACGACACATATTATTTTATTAATCATTTTATCAAATTCAATACAATTTTAAAAGGAAATGAAATAACAAACCAGGAAGTGCGATAAAGGCATCAGATTGACGATTCATTTCAGCCTTCCTTTGGTGCATAGTCGACACTGTTATAACGTCTCCTATTGTTTCACCGGTTATCTATTCCCAACATTATAATTATGTTTAAATTGTCAAGACTACGACGAATATGTATTTTTATTAAATGTATAGTAGATTTGTAAATACCTCTCTTGGTGCCAGAGACTTCGGAATGATCCTGCACATAATATCAACAACAAATGTTAATAATTACCACTTACAAATAGTATATCATATCATTAGTTTTGTTTAGGCTCCTTATTTTGTAATGGTTATAGATTCTAATGCTTTCTTTATTTTCATTATTGGGTTTAAGTTTCAAATTTTATATGAAACATAGAGTTCAATCATTAGTATATGTTTGAAAACTAAAGCCAGCTGCCTTTTCATCCCTTTGGCCTTAGATTTTGCCTATAAATAATGCAAATGTTCCAATAAACATTCGGAAAACCCAATGTTGAAGCAGTCGAGTAGCTATTTATGATAATGTTACCCATTTGAAAGGCAAGACAAAAACATGGGAAGACCAAAACAAAATCATGCAGTGTCGCTTTGAATGAATATAGATAGCTTAAAACCTATAATTCTCTTCATTGTTTAATAATTTAATACTAGTAAACATTATGTGAGAGAGGGGAAGAGAGTAATACCCAAGAACATGACGACCACCATCATGAACAGCCTGAGATATAAGACCCATTAGCCCCACGCTTCCTCCTCCATACACCAAATCAATATTTCTCTCCACCTTTATTACATTTAAGTTATATGTAATTAGTGACTAAAACATAGTATTTAATTTGTTCTACGATGCATACAAGTTTTAGTATATATATGTCTTTAACATAGTCTTTTGAAAATTCAAAGAGATATACAACACTAATTAAGGATGGTGGGATTTTGTTAATTGAGGACATATGTTTTACGTATGAGCTGTACATAATCTCACATAAATCCTTGCATTTTGACCCAAATTAAAGACATAGCATATAATGAGAGAATAATAACGGAAATATGTTAACAAAATAAACACAATTAAAGTGAGGATTATTAAAAAAAAAAAAAAAANAAAAAAAACACAATTAAAGTGAGGATTATTAAAAAAAAAAAAAAAAGAGAGGAACCAGTTGGTGGGCGAGTTGGAGAGCAGCGTCGTGATAAGTGGTTTTGTTGCCGGAACTGCTTCCACAGAAGACACAGATCCTCCTGAATCTCGATTGTGTCTCTTCCATATCTCTTTCTGTCTTTTTCTTTTCTGTTTTTTTTGGGTTCTGTCACTTTCTCAGATTCTAGTGTTTATATAAAGAGATATGCGAAGAAGAAGTATAGAGATTTGCTTGGCTAAAAATCCAGTTTAGCTGGCTATATATCCATTTTAATACGTTAGTTTTAATTAGATCCCGTAGATTCTGACAGCATTTTTCCTTCCTTATAATATTTCAAAAAATAAGATAATTTTTATTTTTTAAGTCAAGAATCAACGGAAATAATATATATATATTTTGGGTCGGAATGAAAATAAATTCTAAACATTTTTCATGTGTTTTTTAATAGTTTAGATTTCAACAAAAAAGCTAGACAACAATTATAAACATGTAGAACGAATTAAATGTAATATTTTTATTATATAGTATAAGTTCTACAAATTAATATTTCGATACATTAGTATTTATAGATTGAATACAGTACTATTTTTTATTACAATATATATATATTTTTAATTTATATCACACTGAACATTATTTAAATTTTAATATAATATACTAGTTAGATTGTGGATCACACTATTTTGACTATGACCACAAGGTGATCAGACAAGTTTACATTTTAACAATATCCAGATTTCGATTCCATTTATACCTTGTTATTATTAACTACTTTAATTAAATTTATGAATGACTAAGCCAAGCCATATCTTTGATCGAAGAATGAGTCACTCTGCGTATCAGATATATATTATTACTTCATAAGTTCTTATAAGTCAACAAATCTCTAGAATCTTTTGCTTTCAAATATGTAACTACAATATTAAATAAGCTTACAACTGGATGGTCACTAAAGAAAATAATCAAGTTTATAACTTATATAGAGATCGATTGGTAAATGCTGTAGCTTTTAATATTTTATTTTTTTATAACTTTTAAGCTCTATTATTACACCAACCAGAAATACAAACGAAGTTTACACTGTTTTAACCCAAATAATGATAATGAAAGATATAAATGGTAAGTAACTGCTTACATATCTCAAAAATGAAAAAACATAGCCACCACAAGTCAAACATGACCCTTGCACATGGCAAGACCTTCTATAGTGAATAAATGCACTTTGATAATGAAGAAAAGAGCTTCAAATCGGGAGAGTTCCAGTGATGGTATTGTCGGGGTTGATTTGTTGACACCTTAACATAAACCATGGTTGATACTAGATCTCGATCTAATTTTCATAATGCTAGCAAGGAGCGAATCAAATTTCTATCCGGTAAAACTAGACTCAAGAGAATTCCGTCAAAGATTGAACCGAATAAGAAATACAAATGCTTAACCAAATATGAGTAATAACTGGAAGAACCAAAACTGATCTAAACAACACCAATCACACCCAAACACAACTTTTAGTTTTTTTGTTGTAGGATTTAGGTAGAGAAACTAAAGTTATTACCAATCACACCCATTGTTATATTTTTGTACTCCCTTCGTTTCAATTTAGTTGTCATTCTAGAGTTTTACACACATATTAAGAAAATATGTAAATGTTCTGTTGTGCTCTTATTTGACTATTAGAATTTCAAACCATTTAATATTTTGTTTATTTATTTAGAAGAAAATGAGAGAATTTTGTATAAAAAATTACATTGGAAAACGAGAATGACAACGCCAAGTTCTTCTCAGTCTGGTGGTTAGGATGATCCAGCTAATGACTATGGCTTCTAGGGTTCAATTCTTCCCTTCTACGTAGTTGCTAGATTAAATAAGAATTTTAAGGGTTGAGCTAGGCTATGGATCAGGCCTTGTTGATTCAATTGTTGACAAAAAAAACAAGAATGACAACTAAAGTGAAACGAAAAATTTAGCCTAAAATAACAAGTAATATGAAACGGAAGGAGTAATAGTTTGTCTATAAAAACTGCTTACCTAGAAAGGTCAAAATAACTTTTCGAACACCCATAAGTAAATTCAAACGACTGTTTCACATATTGTTTTCCTATTTTAATCAATGATTTTAATTAAAAAGTTATAATTGATGATAAAATAAACATATTGTTTACAAATGTAGTTTATATGCTACTAATCAAGCAATTTCGGAGAAGGTTATATATGCTCTAAAAGGTTTTGGGCTTACCGTACATCTACATATTATCAGAAGAAAAAAATAACAACTATTCACTTCGATAGTAAATCATCAAACAAAGCTTGAGAACTTGATGATTTAAACAGATTGATTAAAATGGAAAGAAAAAAAGAAACAAAAAAAAAATTTAACATCAAATGATTAATAACGAAAAGACAAGTTGTTTTGCTTAGGCATTGATTGGTGTGATGAAGGCGGGGTGGTTTTTGGAAAACTGTGTTTTATTCACCTATCATCAAAAGTTAAATGAAAAGGTGTTTTTTTCTTCTTAGAAAAGCGGTTCATTTTTATAAAGCAAATCATAAATCCACACTTCAAAATTGAAAGCACCAAATGTATAATGCGGTTTTGTCTAGAAATCTATAATAATATTAATTAAAATGACCATAATAATTAGAGAAATTAGGGTAAATATCCATAAGAAAACCATAAATTGGGTGTAATAATCTAGATTAAGCTTTTGAGAGGTCATTTTTTCTTAAAAAACTAGTAGACTTGTGCCAAAATCTAGTACACTTGTAGGAAGTATGCCAATTTTTTGACAGACTTCCTGATATAGTCTGCCAAAACTCTAGCAGACTTGCATGAAATCTGCCAAAAAATTGGCAGACTTGCCGGAAATCTGACAAAAAATTGGCATACTCGTAGGAAGTCTAACAAAAAACTGGCAGACTTCCTGCAAGTCTGCAAAAAATCTGGTAGATCTGTAGGAAATCTACCAAAAATCTAGCTAAAACCTAGTAGACTTACAAGAAGTCTGCCAAAAAATTGGCAGATTTGCAAGAAATCTGCCAAAAACTGGTAGACTTGCAGGAAGTCTGCAAAAGAAAAACTGGCAAACTTGCAGGAAGTTTGCCAAAAATCTGGCAGACTTGTAGAAAGTCTGCCAAACTGACAGATTTCAATATCACAACTCTAAAACAAATAGTTTGATTATGTTGTTACCTGAAAATTCATAGGCAATGAATCATGATTTATAGTACTAAGAATTTCTGTTTCTTTTACCATGATTTTGAAATTATTGACAAGTGAGACAATTTCTTATCAATATTTAAACCTTTAAAGGGTTGACGGTCTATACCCACCCCGAAGTTTGGACATAACAATTGGTCCACCCAAACTTCGATCTTCGATCTAATTGCACGCAACATTGTATGGAAAAAGTCTAATTGCACCTATAGTTTAAAATAGCGATCTAATTCAACATTAAGTATTGTAAACTCGATCTAATTGCACAATTTTGCGGTTAAATACGGGTTACTACTACTGTTAAAAATGGCTTTGGGTTTAACTCAACCATTAACCGAATGAAAACCAATTTTGACCCGATTAGAACAAAATTACGACCCGATTAGAACAAAATTACAACCCAATTACG
>OVAX01001555.1:0-36700 GCA_900406405.1 Lepidium africanum | reverse complement strand
AAAAAAAAAAAAAAAAAAAAAAGATCAAGGGTTGTACTCTAACTCCCAAAAAAAGACGAGATCAAACTCTCGCAAAAACAAAGTATACCATTGTATAGGCATAGCGAGACTAAATTCTCTCAAACGAGCGAGATTCATTCTCGCAAAGACAAAGCATAGCTTTGTACAAATTTACCATATTTTCATAAAAATCTCGCCAAGTTAGAAACTCACAAAATTATCTTATAAAATCTTTGGCAAAGGCAGAAATACTCTCATTTAAAGCCGAGTTCTAAAATCTCGCCGAGTCCCTAAAATCTCGCAGAGTCCCTAAAATCTCGCTCGTATTTAAACCGAGTCTTAATCCTCACACAATTTAAGCCGAATCGTTAAAATCTCGCCGAATTCCTAAAATCTCGCTCGTGTTTAAGCCGAGTCCTAAATCTCAACGAGTCCCTAAAATCTCGCTCGTATTTAGCCAAGTCTTAAACCTCGCACAATCCAAGCCGAGTCTAAATCTTGCGGAGTCCCTAAAATCTCACATGTATTTAGCCGAGTCCAAAACCTCGCACAAACTAAGCCAAGTCTAAATCTCGTCGAGTCCCTAAAACCTCGCTCGAAATGTAAACCTCGCACAAATGTAAGCTGAGTCAATCAAACTCTGCCAAAGCCAAAGATCTTGTTTACAATCAATTGAGTCTTAAAACCTCATTGAATGAAACTTTGAAATATTTTTTTAAAAAAAAAAAAAGAGAGCAAAGTAAAATACCATACATTCAAAAGTATAAGGACAATGTTTTTATAAATTCCCATGAAAGGGAAATCATATGTTCTTGAAACACAAAAAAAAAGGAAAAGAAAAACTATGTGCTAGTCTCGGCCCACTCTACTTCAGTATTGCCCTTCTCAACCGAGTCGTCCTTGTCGGCAACCATTAAAAAAAATAATATCTCTGTTTGAGCCATACCAATCGATACCTTGAATTGGAACATAGACAATTTCGAAATCCTTTATACTAACCTTTAGGCAATCCCCAGTCTCGGGAGCAGCTACCTCATTCGGATCCAGCTTGAGTGCAAGCACCTCGTTCCAAGCTAGAGCAGCTTCCTCCAAACTATAAGACTCACCAAACTCAAAAGATGGCATGACCAGGTCATCTGGATGCAGAACTCTGACGACCTCCTTCTCAACAAGTGCCTTAGCTGAAACAAGGCTGGAAGACCCATACGAGATCATGTCAGCATCAATCGGGGTCTTCTTCTTTAGCAAGCGCTGAAAGAGGTGGTCGTTGCTGCACATTTTAGCATAACTCATGCGGGCATTCAGACTCAAATCAAAGTCACTAAACTGATCCCAGATCCTTTTGAGATGCTCAGACAAGGAGCCTGAAAAAAAAATTCGTCAGTACTTTAAGCATATATAAGTTGAAAATATTTAGTCTTACCTTTGAAAGCACTTAAGCTATCCTGAGGAGACGAGATCGCGACTTTGTATTTCTCTGCCGCCCTAAAAGCAGCATCTCGGATCTCAGTAGCAGACTGTGCAGCATCCTTATGAGCAAAAATCTCTTTCTCGTACTCAAGATATTTTGAGAGCTCCACTTCTAACTCGGACGTCACCCGAGTTAAATCAGTCTGGACTACCGCCAAAAAAGACTTAACCTCAGCTGCCTCCTGATGAGATTTATCTAGTGTGTTTGGACATCTCATCAAGTTGGCGGGCGTTCTCGGCCTCTGCGATCATAGACTTCTCTTTCCCAAGAAGAACCCAATTCATCTAGGCAACCATCTAAAAAGGAGAGGAAACAAAAACGAGAAAATTTGAATTAAGCCGAGTCGGATGAACAAACTCGGGCTCTGAAAACTAACCAAGAACTTTGACTTCACCTTATTGATATACTCCTTTTTATTGAGCATATCAGGAACAGGAGGAAGGGCCTCAACAGTATCCCTAAGGTGACGCATCAAGTCGGCTCCCTCCATGTCACAAACCTTGATCGGAGCCGATTCCTCAAATGTATACCTAAAGCGAAAGTCCCCTAAAACTTTGCTTTTCTTATTTAAAGGGACTTCGACAAGAGGGAGGAGCTCCTTGCGCTTGGTTGTTGCCCTCCGAACAACCTCAAGTGCAGCAGTACGACCTGGTATCACCGAACAACGTCTAATCACCTTATTGCCTAAACGCTTAGCAAAAGGGATTCGGCGAGAGATTTTACTTGGAGCGGAAGAATCGGCTACTTACTTCTTCTTATGAGCAAACTAGCTGGAGACACAGGAGATTCGATATCCCAATTTTTAACCACGCTTTTCGTTTTCTTTTTTCTTAGAAGACGGGAAACTCATAGAACCCTTACGAACCTTTTCAGAGAGATCAGTCTTAGCCCCAGGGGATAAAACATTTACTTCTTGAGGCTCCAAGTCGATTATAGGAGCCTCGAAAACTTTAGTTGGCTGCACCTCGGCAGCCGAATTCTCCTTGAGGACGGAGTCAGAATGTTGAAGAGTACCGACTTCAGCAGAGGAAGATGGAACATCCCCGAAGATGGCATCCAAGCCATCAAAGACATTGGGCATGGCAAAGTCATCAACCCCATGTCGATTTGAAGAACTCCTGAAGAAATGGAAATGACAATTAGGGACCAAAATGAAGTTAAAGATATCAGTCCTTCATATAAAATAAAGACAACTTACCCATAGAGTAGCGAGAAGCGGTTTTCTCTAGCAGACTGTCTGGCAAAGATTTCTAGCTGAGCTGAGGAATGCTAAAGAGTCTATCCAACAATTCCTAATGGTTATTAAGGAGAGGGCAGACAGATGACGATGGATGCCTCATTGCAAAACGAAAGAAGCAAATATAAGTATTCATGAAACAAGGAATATTGGAGCAACAAAACATTTAGAAGTCTACCAGGTTTCCTTGCCCAAGGATTCAGAAACTTCAGATCTCTCCATGGACGAAAAACTTCGTCAAAACAAACAAAAAAATAAAGATTCTTCCAACCCATAACTTTTGAAGTCGGGTCATTTAAGAAACGAATGCCATATTTAGCCCTGGCAAAGAATATCCCTTCTAAGGCCTTGACCTCACATAAGTCTGTCATATCCTCAAAGAGCCGAGTCGAGACATCAATTTCTGCCTCATTACCAAGAATCAAGACTCCAACAATATTTGCAATCCCGGAAACTCCTAGTTGTGTCATTGCGATCCTCCGAGTGTAGCAGTATCTAGCAAGAAGATCCAGAATTGGAAACCATATCTTAGTTTCTGTAAACTACCAGTCATAAATAGCAACATAACCATCTGGAGGAGTCCAAGGTCGAGAGTCAGAATCAGGGAGTTTAATGGTGACTCCCTCCATCTCGGGACATGAGGAGTAGAGTTTTTCTAATCTTTTCGAATTAATAATTGATGGCCCGATGTTACCAATCATCTAAATCGCTACAGGACTATCCAAAACATATATCTCTGCATTGTCCTGAGTTCCACTACTACTAGAAGACGAAGAAAAACCAAAGTCAGAATTCTCGGAATTAGACTCAGATCTATCATTTTCCATATTCGGTGATACTTTATCTAAGAAGAAATAAAGCAACTCGGAAAAGTAAGTAGAGAGAGAAAGAAAAGAGAGAAGTTACCTCGTTAATCTCGAATGAAAGTAAAAAGTAAAGCAAATATAGTGGTATTTATAGAGGAATAATAGAAATCAAATTGGTGCGAAATGATGACTCGCGGAAAACCTAGGCGACCGTTGGAGTAACCCAATCGCACGCTGACAGGTGGACCAAAGATTCTAGAAGCAGGTAAACTTTTTGACTCGGAAATTCCGCTATAATTTTCTGAATCTGGGGGACAATTGTTGGAGGTGGATCACAGATCCTGCTTCGGTCCACGAGAAACAATGGGCGAATATTCTAAGTCATGAACTCGATAGGATTATTGAAGTGTCAACTCGGATATTTTTGATCTACTCGGAAGAATTCCTTCTTGAAAGCGCGTTAAGCTTGAAGGAAGTCGGACGACACATCATTAAACAAAGAAATAGAAATTTTCCTATTTCGACATGAAATTTTTTGAAAATTTAGCTAAGATCGTTTAGATAAGATCTATCTTAGCAATTGTAATAATTCCTTTTTGAAAGCTACTTTGTAATCGCCTCTATGATCTATAAATAGAGGAGTGGATCCTTTGAAGAAGGGATCGGCTTTTGGACATACACACTAAGTTAATAAACTCTATTTGGCAATCATCTTTACTTCATTGGCAATATACTTCTTCCTTCCAAATTCTCAAGAGTCCTTGCCCTTTCTTCCCTCTCTTTAATCAGAATTTTGGATTTAACTCCCTTCTAGACCCGGTTCGAACAATATACCTAAAATTTTTACGAATATGATGAATACCTTAATATTTGCATTAGTATCTCATATAGTAAATATGGAAGTTTTGAGCAAGTCAAACATTTCATTTGTAATATGTTTGAACGTATTTTATTCAGCCTTATACGTTTTGTTCATGCAGATGTTGATGATGTCTCTTTATATTCCCCATTCAATATATGTAAAACTATAAAATTCATACTTAATGAAAAAACAATTAATTTAACCTAAGTAATAGCAAATTGTACTAATTATCTTTAATCAACAAAATGTAACTTCTTCCACTTCTTTTTCTATTAAATATGGCAGTTCCTACTTAACATTATCACCTACTAAAATTTTACCCTCTCAAATTTCTATCAAATCAAATAATCAATATTGAAACCTCTCATCTCTCTTTTTCCAATTTGAAAGTTGGTTGAAACTTTTAACATGTCATTGTAAGATTTTTGAGATTTTGAGAAGCCAGTAATGTTTAGAAAGATGGAGAGTTCATGGCACAGATGTCAACATATTGCTCCTTGATAAAAACGATATCTATAATATACATACAATAAACTACTCAATTAAAACGTGAATTTCTATCGACTTTTTTTCACTGTTGCAATCGCCTGAAAAACGGTCACCAACTAGTATATAAATTTTCATATCGTTACTACGTACTTCATCATTTTGGCCAAGACCTGATTTTCACTAGTTTCTTTTGATCAGCTGGCCAATCATGCTCTCATGGCTCGTCGACAATATATCTGCCGTCCAGCCATAACCCTCCATTGTTAGAGGAGACACAAGGTTTGCCGCCTTGATGTGTCATTTTGATCGTGATATTTTGTGTCTCTCTCATAAAGAATAGCTTACGTGTGTTTAAAATTGGTTAAGTTGTATTAATCTTGTAATTTTATTGGTATTTGAATTAAGAGTAGCAGTTATTCACTAAAAGAAAAAATTATAATAGCAGCTAATGTGTTAGCTTTACAATTTTTTGGAAAACTGAATGGTCTCATGAAGAGAAACAAACTTAACTTTTATACTTTTTCCGTTTCACAAAAATAATGTTCTAGAAAACAAGTTTGAGATGTTTGACGTGTTCAATGCATATTTGACTAAAAGTTTCTTGTTTCGCCTTTAGATATTTTTTTTTCTCTTCTTAATTGATTTTTTATTTTGCAATAAATGAAAATAAAAATTTTATATTTATATTTTTTTTAATATATGTGAAAAAATTAGAACATTAATTAATTTGAAACAGAGAGAGTATATATAATGTCCCCGTATGTAGGGCAAGAATGTAATGTATCGGCTAGATAATCTATCTACAAAAAATTCATGTTATGGATTCAATTATCTTTAAACATATGAATCTTGATTTAAATCACCCGTTTAAAAAAGAAATGGTGAAATAATATTTTTATTACTGGTTACATTTCTTATTGTTTTCCAAAAAATGATTTAATTGCAAATTATTTATTTATTTCTTATTTCATTGAAACAGAGAATTTTATTTCATACATATATATATATATATAATTAAAGAAAATAATCGGAATACTAATTGTATATCAAATTTTAAATAGAAATTATCCTAATTAAATACCCTTATCAAATATCATAATTAAAATCCATACTAAATTTTCAAATTCAGTATCTCTCCAAATTGTCATTAGCACTAAATTTTAACAAACATTACATATTTATCTCAAGAAATGTATTTTTTTAAAAATATATTAAAATACATGTTGACTCGTGCATATGGGCGGTTTTATTCAATAATTAACAATTTATGAAATAAAAAAACATTAATTCAGAAGGATTTAAACCAAATGAAAATTTAGTAGTTTTTACTATAATTTATAGAGGTTATATTATTAATTTTTAAATATATTACACGAATTATCATCTATTATCAGTAATTATAAAATTGCTTTAGTATATTAAGTATACACAAAGTTAAGATAATCTTGCATATACAAATCATATCATGATATATAAAAAATTCGAACAAATATCATATTTTAATGTTATGCATATATTTAATAATAACAAATGTATATGAAAAAGAGTTTCTTGTCAAAATTGCCATTCATGAGGCTAAAATTATGAAAAATGTCCTCAAAACATAACGGACCCAAAATGCCCCAACTAACGAGATAAGAAAGAAATTGTGACCAATTGGTCTTAGTTAAGAAAAGATGAGAGTTGTGACGGCGGAAGTGATGTAGTGACAAAAGGCATACGGCAAGAAAGAGAAACAAAGGGGCGAATGAGGAGAAGACACATGACACGTGAAATCATTTCAAAACACAGAAAACTCTGGAATATACATGGATATAAAGACGTGAACGTTAAACTAGACATATTGTTTTATATTATATGATAAAAACAAGAAAATAATATGGACATAAAATATGAACATAGATTTTTATTTAATAAAAATAGAGAAATAACATGGGCGTAAAATATGAACGTTGGGTGGCACAGATTCTTAACGTATAAAATATAGATGAAATATTTCCAGCAGTCATAAAACGAAGACTTGATGATCTTCTTTGTTTTTCGTCAGTGTATTCAAATGTTTATTTGATTGGAACAGAGAAATAATGTGGACGTAAAATATGAACATAAAGTTTCTTTTTGATTGGAACAGAGAAAGAATGTGGATCAAAACCTGAACATAGGGTGGCACAACATCTTGACGTGTAAAACATTGAATAATTTTTCTCAGCAGCCACATAATAGAATCTTGGCGATCTTCTCTATGTATGTTATCAACATTTACATGTTCAGATGTGTATATTCTCGTAGATCGTTTATATCCTAGTCATATCTCTGTCCATGTCTATTTCATGACTATGTCAAAGTCTATGTCCATATTTTACGTTCAACATTTACGATTATCTTGTGATTTGGGAATTGCTGAAACCATCCAATATGAACTCGCTGGTAGCATCTTATATCTGTCAAATCAAAGTTTTTAAGGCTCTGATTTGACATTGATTGGTAAAGAAACAAACAATATTAAGAATCATCACAAATCATTCTCCATGGAAGAGATTAGGAGAAAGCTTCTTCAACTTACTCTTTCTTTTTTTATTATAGAAAAAGAGTTATTTTTTGTCAATATCAAGTTCCTACATAATGCAGGCAGTAAGACTCGATCGCGAGATGGGCAAGTACGTTTATCTTTAATGGACTTACCACTAACACTAGGCTAAATGTCACTTTGGCGAAGGAAAAAAATCTATCTCTATAAATAAATAAATAAAATAAAGAGGAAAAGAGTCAAAAGAGATATCGTTGAGGGAGGAGAAAGACACACAGTTTAACTTAAAAGAAATCTCACAGAACTTAATTGGAAATGAAGAGTTCTGATTACTGGTTCAGTTAGTTTAGGACAATTTTAACGAGAAAAATATAGCAAGGACATATTTCATAATTTCGGCAATATGAATAACATAATTACCAATTATTTCTATAAAGAATATGATATATATGTATATATATGAAATATAAAAATTGGAATTACAAACTTCAAATAAACTTTTAATCTACCCGTGTAAATTAAGAAACTAACATAATAACGAATTAACTCAAAATCACAAATTTAGTATATAATTGTAATTACAGACGTATTACAGACACAACTTTAAGTTCATCTAAGATAAAATTTTCACACTCATTGATATTTTATTTTCAATCTTTCAATAATTTTGAAAAAATTTAAATCTCATGCTATATAGCAAGAATATAATATTCATAGTTTCTTTTTTTAAAGGGTCTTCGATTAAATAAATAGATTTTACAGAAGAAGAGCATTAGAAATGCAAACATAGTGACTCGCAGAAAAGTAAACAAAAAGGAAAGAAATAGAAAGCCAAGTCCAACTCTAATTGGGCCCTTACCGAATTACCAAGACCCAAAGGAGAATAACCACATGCCCACTCCAGGCAGATTCCCTAAACAATGGCTGACGAGATTGGAGCCGTTTTTCCTCCTACCCACTCCGATCAACAGTAGTCGGCGTGAAGCGTCCTCTTACCCACTCCAATCAACAGTAACCGAAGAGAAGCGTCTGCCTACCCACGCCGATCAACAGTAACCAGCAAGAAGCGTCTTCCTACTCACTCCGGTCAACTTTAATCGACGAAATGAAAGATTAGCTCCCTATACCCACTCCGTTCATCAAGGAAAGAGACCACCACCAGAGTATATCTGTAGCCCAGATCCACTCTAATGCATACAATGCCGAGAACGAAACTCTAAGTGAGGGTCGTCGGAAGAGAAGGCCATGAACCCACCCCGCTTCACGAGCTGTGTCCTTGAGACCAAATCCGCTAGATTCCACCTACCTCCGCCTCAGATCTGCTACTTGCCCATCGAGAAGATGATTCTCACCCCGCATACTTTGTTAACACACCGGACCGAAATGAGAAGGAACTTGGCAAGAAAAAGAAAATAGAAAGAGGAACGAGCCAAACTTTTTTGGCGGTGGTTTTCACCACCACCGCACACTGGAAAAGTGAATCGAGTAACTTTAGTCTTTTGCCAAGTTTCTAAAAAAGATATTCCTAGTTATATCTTATTTTAGTACCATTAACTCAAGATTTTGAAATGGAGGTAGTAGTATATTAGTTATATATATAAAAGATGAGTTGTTTCTCTCCCGCCTAACCAACTCAGCTTTTTAGAGAAATGTGGAGATGACAAATCAGCTTAAAATTTCAGTTCTGAAGCCAATCATATTAAGACAAAAAACACGTCAATAAATTTTAATCTCCAAAAATACACATCAGCAGTATGAATCATATCCTATATTGTGTAACAGAGAAGAAAATGGAGAGACCCTCGAGACACAACACATCTCCCTTAAAAATTGTAAAGTAAGATCTGCCCTTAAATTTCAGAAGATAATGTGCCATAGGAGGATGCGATGAACACTACAGCCAATTTATATTAAAATTTCTTTGATTACTTCTTACCCTCTGCGACATGGAATTGAAAAACAAATTAGTTACTCAAATCGCTATGATCAGTGAGAAGAATTGGGTGAATTCAATGAAGTAGGGCAGAAGATTCCAAGGTAAGATTGAAAAACCTATAAATGTAGTTTCGAAATGGGGTTTCTGATTTCCATGTCTCATGTGTATGTAATCGGTGTAACGGTTTTCACGACAATGATATTTATGGTGGTGAGAAGACATTGTCAACCTTGAATTTTACCAATAAAATTTCCCGTTAGTAGCAAACAAGTGACGGCCTTGTAGATTCAAGGTCAGTGTCTGGTCGGAGGAGTTATCGGACTCAGAGATGCTGCTCTATTGAAGCTCATGGGACTTGCTTGGATTTTCCTTTTGTCGTTGTTAAAGATTCAAGCAGAGAGTTTTTTGGGTGAAGTGAACTAGACTTCTGATGTGAGCGAGGTGGTGCGGCACTTTCACGTGGAGAGAAAGAAGCTTTCAAATTTCAATTCACCGTTGGTATCTATCTAAAGGGGAATAATTGTAGCTATGGGAATGAACCTAAATACAGAGGTGATGCTGAGTTTGGTTATGGTAATGACTTCGACAATGAAAAAGGGATGTCAACCTATTGTTGGAGGTAAAATTCTAAGGCTTTTCTGTCCTAATTATTTTTCTGTTCTAATTATACCATCACTCTTATTGTCAATTATTGCAAAAAACTTGGATGAAATGATACCTTCAATCCGTGTTTTCAGTTCCGGTTCTTAATTATTATCTGAAGTAAAACAGTTCTATGATCGATTGGCTTGATCTATGTGGATTTTTTCTTAAAGAATAATATATTTGAGATTATTGGGGGATTTAAGAATTGGTAGACTAAACAGAAGAGAGAGGACACAAGAGAGATCTACGTTCTTATTGATTAGAGAAAAAAGCGCTAGGGACCGAGAATATAAAATATGCGGATCTGCATCTGAAACTATGACAGAACCACGGTTTTTTCAAGTTTTAATTATCTTTATACCATCTTAGTTTGTTGTTTATTCATCTTTTATCTTCATTGGAGTGATTACGAGATGATTCTCTCACCACTTTGTGAATTCTAATTTTGTAATGCACTTTTTTTTGCTTTAATAGTTTTGTACATGTGTTCCTACTAATAATGTCTGGAACTTTTAAAATACCATTATTTTGGAGGATTAATCTAGCAAATTGTATTCTCGGGTTGTGGGAGAAGTTGATGACATGTGTATCCGTGTATACAGTTACAATAACATGGACAAGGTTAAAGTGTCTGAGGCTTATTCAAACTATACATTAGATGTGTGGTTCATCCAACACTCCCATCTGTGTTGTCATCTTCTGATGATATGCTCATAAGGTTTGGGAATACGAAAATGGTCGCGTGTGGCTGCTACCTTATATAGATGCTCTAAAAATATGTGATTATGATTTGACTATTTTCCTGTTATGATAACTGAATTCAGATCTAGCAAAACTCTGAATTCTCACAATGTTTTAACATTCGCATCTATCTTATATAAATTTGTTTTATAAAAGAAACCGCAGCGTAGCGCGGGTACTAACCTATTATTTATAATACGGAGAGAAAATTAAAATCAAAGTTATTAATCATAAATCCTTAAAACAAAAAATTGATCGTGGTGCATTACCCTTTATAAAAAAATGAATTAAAAAAATTGACCGTAGTGCATTTATGGGTTATTATTAAATTATATATTTAATAAATTTTGACGTATTCTAATTATATATTCTAATTCAATGCCAAATCTACTATTAATTCTGCCCCCATAATATAAATTGTTGTTAGATTTGACTGCACACTGCACAATGTAATCCTGCGCCGATCGTAACCTAAGTCTTCCAACGGTAACTTTATTTTAGGACATAAAGTCAATTCTTTGACCAATTAATATATGACACGTGTCCCACATCCAAGCCTAACGGTCGTCTTTCTTCTTCATCATCCTTTCACCCCAAATATAAAAGAGCCTCAGGAAACTCAGAAAAGCAAAAGTAATAAACAAAATGGTGAATCAAATGAATCTGCAAGACGAAGAAGGAGAAGAGAAAGAGAATTTGCCTCTTATTACAACCAAAGTAGTTGAATACTTACAGCCAATAATGTGTCGAGAGCTTCTCTGCAAATTTCCAGATAACTCTGCTTTAGGATTCGATTACACAGAGAGCTCTCTCTGGTCTCCTCTTTTGCCTCGAAACTACGCTAGTCCTTCAGATCTAGACTCCAGCTCCGACAGTTGTTTTTGTCGGCACCTTGAGCTCGGTGAGTTTAAACACGAAAAGAAGAATAAGAAAATGACGATGTCAATGAAGAAGAAGAGAATGAGTAAGTTAGTCAAATTAGACATGACTTCGGTCAAGAATGAAGCTTCCCCTAAATTTGGCTGCTTTCCCATTCCTACTAAGGTACATAGACATTGATGATTTTCTATGTGTTGCTCTGTTTTTTTTTTCTATTTGAATGTATTATGAATTTGGTTATGTTTTTGTTTAGGGATGGAACGGTGTGCTAAAGGCAGCTTCAAAACACTTTAAGAAATCGAAAAAACAGAGAGAAGTAATCGTCGATGGCCAGCTTCTCAACTTTAAATGCTAAGATTATTATATCAATTGCAATGTTAATCTAATTTGTTCGTTTTTGTCATTTATAGCATTCAACATAAATAGATTTATTTGATTTGTTTATTTGAGCTGTGTTTAAATTTATGGTCTCCTTGTAATCATTACGAGTGTTTGATACACAGTTTCTATATCAGTGGTTGATTTTGATTTCTGATGCATTTGAGTTTTAGAAATTAGAAAGCCATGGAAATTGTGAAGCAGAGTTTGATGCATTAATTTAAACAACATAATAAACAAGCCTAATGCCAGAAGCGTGGAATATATTCAGTGTTCGAACTGTTTCCTAGAAATAATTGGATTATAACATATTGACCATCTCGTTTAGCTGTAGATGATGTTGTGTTTCAAGACAAGAGAGTAAATCTCTCATGTTTTGACTTTGTCAATCTCTTTGTTATTCTCATTAAAGCAATCTTCATGATCATGATACTTCACTTTACTTCTTCTTCTGCAAAGTCGTTGTCATCAAGCAATTTGTTCATTGTCGTTGTCTTCAGCCACCGTCAATCCATTATGAAGCATGCGCCGGTTCTCTTCTGATTCCTGCCTCATTAGCCGATGTTGGATCCCATCTCTGATGGCTGTTCCCTGAGAAAATTACTCAACCAGACATTAGCGACGGATATCATGCTTGAGATCTCAACTGTTGAGAATCAAAATCCACTTTTGTGCTGCTTACCATTTTATGACAACCTTCCTCAAACATTTCAAGAAATCCAGCAACCCAACGATCAGCGTTTTCAACCCACTCTTCATGGTGCATCCCAGCAGTTTTTGCTACAGTTTGTATCTGCAAAGAAAAAAAAAAAGATTCAGGAATCAGAATTTACACATATGGCGACGGCTCAGCTTTTTAAACATATCATAACTTCTGAAAATTAAAACTCAATATAAAGCCATGGAGAGATCAAACCCTTTGAGGTTAATTCAACTCCAATTTTGTACTTGTTCTGTGTATTCACTATAGTACCAGCAGGCTCCACGAAATCAAGAGGGGAAAAGGAATATAAATGAAGCAACATCATTAACGCATAAGAATAGATTCCTCCTGCCTTTCACCTTTTCTTGTTGTTCTTTCACTTTCTCTTGTAGTTTCTTCAATCTCATGTTCACTCTAAGCCTCTTCTCCTATTTGTAGAAAATAAAGCCCATAACAATGAGATATTTAGGTATCGATGAAACTAGATGGAGAGAAAAAGAATGAGAAAGACTATACCTTAACGTAACTGACACCAAGTTCTTCTCTTGAATATCCTCGGTCCAGATTACGCAACACATACTGGTTGTAATCTTTCACAATTCTCATGATTATGTCTGATGTCGATATCCCTTCTGTTCGTTTAGTTTCTTTAAACTTCCCGATCGACTTTACCTGCGGGTAATATTCAAGTCCACACATTTAAGAACCAGAAGAGATACCAAAGAAAGAAGCACCTCTAATATGTTGATACTTACAAACTCGTAGACATCGTTTCCAGCTCCACTCGCATCCGCATAGCTGTTAAACGAGCACAAAACACAGATGATTAACTTGTTCAAAATTTTTTATTCTTTAAAGGGAACAGACAACAAAAAAGTGATTCTTACGGAAGAGCATCGTGAGCTACGTAATCTATCTGATGCTTATCGAGAAACTCTGTGCTGAGAACCCATGGTGCATCTGGTATCACTTCATCAACCCACCTGTTTACAAAACACCATAAACGTAGAATTCAATAACTCCATATTCAATATCTATTATGGCTCCACAGAATTAAACATACTTGCAATGTCGGAGAGATTCGTAGCGCTCAGATTCTGTCAGCACAGTCTTCCCCTTGAATTTGTTCGTAATCTCATCATTGCAACATCCTACGAGCAGATACGTGTTCGGAAACCTACTTTTATCGATTCAATTAGAAATTGAAATCATAAATCGCAAAAATAGCAATGGTCGATCGACATCAAAGTGAAAAAAAAAAAAAGAAAAAAAAGTGGTCACTAACGATTTTTTGGCTTGTTCGATGGCGCGAGCGTGACCGAAATGGAACAAATCGTAGATCCCATCGGCGTAGACCCTAACCGGGCGATCTGAAGCTGTACTCTCTCCTCCTGAAACCTTATTGTCACCATTAACGCTCATTCTTCTTCCTCCTATGAAAATTTTGGTCGGAGCTTTTCGATTTTAGCTTCTCATAAAAATGTTTGATTCCTTTAATAGTTTCTATGGCTTTCCCTCCAACGCGCGGTTTTCTAATTTGGCTTCTCTTTTTTCTTTGCCTTTCTACGACTATTCAATTTCGTTAATTCAATTTTTTTTTTTATTACTGATTTGTTCGAATTTGCAGTATAATAATTTTTTTTTCCTGACCAGAAAAAAAAAATTTTCCTTTTCACATGTAAAGCCGAAAGTAATAGACGACAAACTTGTAATTTACATAGTCGGCCAATATCAATTTGAAATCTAAAAGCACCTCCAACCATAAAATACTTTTATGGTTCTTAACATTACTTTAATCATAAAATAATAAGGTTTGTGAAGTTAAGAACTCTTAGGTTGAAATTTTAAATTTGTAAGGTTCTATGGTGAGGTTCTTAAAAAAAATTGCTCAGCATTGAACTCTATATAATCTGTGAGCAATCTTATTTTATCGACCAATAGTCAGATAAAATGGGTTGATAAAACAGTTGCGAGGTAAAACAAATGAAAAACAGAAATATATCGACCAACAAATCGATGGAATGAATCGATAAATTATAGCCATATCTTTTTAAAATATACGTTTTATCAACCAAAAGACCGATGAAATAGATTAATACTTTTCGGCCGTAAGAAGTCCAGAAAACCAAAACTCCCCATCGACTCTTTTTTATCTCTGTCTCAACAAAGTAAGAAGAAACTCAGGTTCTTGTTTAAGAACTTCTCACCATCATGTGGGACTACGTGATTGAACAAACATTTTCTGAAAACAAAATTTAAACAATAAAATAAAATTTTATAAAAATAATATTATTTTATTACTTTAGGACTTTCAATTAAAACCCCACCCATGGAGATGCTCTAACGTGCGCAAATGATAGTATTTAGTTTTTTTTTTTCTCAACATTTATAGTTTATTTCTCTTTTGCAAAAAACTAATTATACTTTCCTTAGTCGAGTTGCTCTCAATTTGGTGGTTAGGATGATCCAGCTAATGATTTGGTACATAGTTTGATTCCTACACAGTGTATTATAGTAGCTTAAAAAAAAAGATTTTATGGATGGATTTTAGGCTATAAATCGGGTCTTGTCCCTCCAATATTGACAAAAAAAAATCATGTTTCCCATAATCTCAAGCTTTAAATAACAAATATGTATGGAATGTTTTCAACATTGCTAAATGTAGATTTATAAGTGTATTGATCATCTTATATATTCATGATACAAACATAGCAGATTTAGGTTTAAAGTTGTGGGGGCAACTGCCACCACATACTTTTTTATATTTTTACAAAATTTAGTATATTTATTATATCTAATTCATATTTGCCACCATATTATTTATTATTTTATACATTTATCCTAACAAATATAACTTCTAGTTCTGCTCATGGATCGATAGAAAGTATTTTCTTCTAACAAGTATCTTACTTTCGTCCTAGATGTGGTTTTAAGGTACTTAGGTTTGTGTTCTTACCTTTCTTAATTGATTAAGTGATAAAACAATATGTGTGTTCCTCGTGTTTTTTTTTTCATTTGAATCTGAATTATAATAAGATTGGAAGTTACAACATTAAAAGACTAACAATAAGCTGCAAAGAGAACAACAGATGCAATCAATCCTACAACACACATGGGATGCTATTAAAGCTATCCTATTGATAAAACCAAACCCAATGTATCAAGACCTAAATATCACCTTAAGAGTTCTCGAACGATATTTCGACAACTAGATTTCTACCAAAGACGATGAATTGAGTCATATAGGAAGCTTCCTCTGCAGAAGATGAGTCTCTCTATTGATATTTTCAAAGTAGATATAGACCTCCTGAGCTAGGAACCAAATCCAAACTTCAAATCGGAGGACTAAAGACATCAATACTCCATCTTAAGAGTTTAGAAAAAGATATAGTCGAAGACACATGGGACACAATCCAAGATTACTAAAGGCATAGGAGAAACCAACTAAAAGCACAAAAGCTAAATTACAGACCCAAAATACAAGTCTGTAACAACACAGAGAACCATGCAAAATTAAGAAGATAAAATCGATGAAAAACTAACCCACTAGAGCCAAGCAACCAACGGGAATACCTTTGATAACAACCGCATATCAATCCCAGAAATTCAAACACCAAACCTGGAGAGAAAACGAGATCTAAAAACTCCTAAGCGCTCATCACTGTTCAACAATCCAGATCCCAACCACCGTCGACTAAAGGAGAAGCAGTGGTTGGCCTCGAAGGTATGTATATCTCTTTATTATATATTTTGAGGATTTTGACTTTATGGTTCTTTGTTGATGGTTTATTCAAAAATCAATCCCCTAATAGTGGTGATTTTCAATTTGGGTTGGATTATGATGTTTATCTGATTTTATCTTGATGCTTATCTCTCTATGGGTATCAATTGTCTATCTCTTTTCTATATATGATTAATTCTTCTTTTGGTTTTTTAGTTTTAATTATGATTAAGAATCTGAAGTGGTGGATTCAGATCTTTGGCGTATCATTTGATCGCTTATTTTGTATAATCATATCGTTAAGTGATTTTGATCATAATTGTTTAAAGGATTTTGTTGATCAATGGAAATATACTACTATTAATTGCTTGATTATCGTATGTTTGGTATATAAGCATCCTTGATTAGTACTTTGTTTATATGTATCTCATGTTTTTTTCTTATGTAGTTATTGTGTTGAAGATCTGAGAAAGACTCTAGATGTAAAGAGAAGCTGCTTTATAGAAAATTGGAGAAAAATAGATGTGAAGTTGAGAACGAAAAGATGAGAATGGACCGTGAAACATTGAAAGACAAACTCCAACAAGTAGATCTTTTCTTTTATTGTTCTCTAAAATTCTTTTGTAGTGTTGTCTATTCTCTTTATGTTATCTTGATGTGTTATTTGATTGTTAATTCTGACTATTGACTGAGAATTTGTCTACTGGCTTCAGGAGAAAGAGCAGAAGCTGCAGAAGATAAATATTGATGATAATGATGAAGAAACAAAAGAGTCTGAGTCAAGAAAATGGATTAAAAAAACAACAAGATGAATCAGAGAGGAAGCAAATCTGTAGAGAGAGGCAACAAATGAAACCGAAGAAGCAACTTCAATAACAGAAACAGTCATGGAGCGGTTCCTTAAAAGAAGCAAAGATAGTTCATTGACCCAGCCCAAACTTTCTTCACTGAAATAATTCATGAGCCATTATGAACAAAACATGAAGAAGAGACTGGAACAGTTATTGAGGCCAACGATGATGCTTTTTCAAGATGTGAAGCTACAATTGATGATATTCACAAGTACGAATGATCTTCCTTGGTGATTCATCTGTATGGCGTCATTTTGAATATTGTGATTTGAGTTAGTATTTCTTTGTAGGGGGTATTAGTTTGTCGTAAATAATTAGAAATGTTTCCTGTAAATTATTTGCATTGTTATCACCAAGATATCACATAGTGATAACTAAAGAATTACAAAGGTCAAACACTCCTATAAACACATATGAACCAAATGTAAATCATCAGATACTAGCAAGAAACCGATGTTGGGATTTTGCATTTTCTTATGGAAGCAAATATAAGGCTAAGTCTATGAGTCTATCTTATATATATTCTGACTTTTGAAGACTGCTTTTGATGTTTGAGAATGAAAAAACTAAAAGTTTTATCAGATTCTGTTTTGCCAATAAATATGATGAATTAGATCTTAGTTCTTTGATATATTATGATTTCTTAGGAATGGTAACTATTTTATTATTTGAAAGAAATGGCAATCTCTCAATATTGTTTACCCAACAAGTATCTTGATAAATAATACTCCATAGGAAGAAGTTGTGAACAAGACGAAATCTTTTGAGAAGATGTAAAGTGAAGCCGAAAAATGTCTAGCGCAAGGTGAGAAACTGTGCAAACTGAATATTTGTGTTTATGTATCAAGTCATAAAATTAGATGTAGAATAATAAACCAGAGTTCCAATGGTCAACGTTCGTGTTTTGATTCATTTTGATGTGCAAATAAACACCTTAATCGATTATCATGAAGACAATTTCTTTCCCAATTCAAGATTTTTGACCCCACAATCTATTCTTAACCAAAACATAAATGCGATATTAAAATTGCAAATGGGTGATTATGTTATAAAACCAAACATGTAATATTTACCTGATAACACCCAAAAAGACCAAAATATAGATTTTAACCCACGCATCGTAGTACAAGTTTTAAAAATCAACGTTAGATAAAAAAGTAATAAAGGTGGTGACACTTAACCAGTCGATTACAATTCTCCACTATTGTAGTTACTATATTAAAGAGAATAAAAATGGTTTTGGTGGGATCAAATAAACATCTACTAGATATACTAGATATATATCCATGTTATAGTGTGGGATTTGATTATTTTTTCAACAGTGTTTATTTGGTTCCTTAACCCGTGTTGATATTTTGAATGTCATTTTAGAGGTTCAAAATCCGAACCGAAATTAACCTGAATTAGAGAAACTGAACCCGAAACGAACACGATAAATTACCTTAATAAATCATAAATCTGTGTATTTGAAAAACCAAGTCTAAACCTGAACCTGAACCAAATCAAAAACAAATTTTTTTAGAGTTTTTCTATTAAATCTCTTTTAATTTTAAAATTTTATATATAAATACTCTAACCCGAACTCGATTTATATCGGACCAAACTCTATCCAAATAATAAAAATATTTGGATAAGTCTTAAATCAAAATAAGGAAATACCAAATAAGATGAACCGAACCCGATAGAATACCAAAAAAGTATCATAAATCTATATACCCGGAAATCGAATCCAAAACAGAAGTGGAACCGAATCAATAACTGAATTTGTAACCGATTTTTTTTTATTTTAGCTTTTTAAATTTTTTTCATTAAATCTTTATTAATTTAGATTTTTTAAATAAATATCCGTAACAAAACCTATCCAAACATATTTTTAATGGTTGTTATGAACTATATGTTAATTTTTATCATAAAGTTTATAACACGGTCAAAATGAAAGTGTTTCCCTAAAATATGTATTTTCAAATCTGTTTTACTTGAAATTCTATATTTTTAAAATTTAACACGTGACAGTTACAGATTTTGTAAACAAACAAAATAAATCAAACAAAAAATAACACACTAATTTTTATTTTAATATTTCAACTAATATATTTTTATACTATCATTTTGTCAGTTTTTTTTACCAACAACTTATGCTTTTATTTAAATAAAAACTTATTAATTGTTTTGTAAATTTTCACTTCTTGTGTCTCAATTTAGATTCAGATTTAACCACTTTGAAGAAGTTTTGAGATTAAAGGGGGAAAAGAAAAAACGAAAAGAGAAAAACGACATGTGAGCTAGTTCACATGTTGGTAGCCTAACTTCACCGACTGCCTTTCCTCTGTTTCCGAACGAAAGGCAACGGCGATGTCTTTCTTTATAGAAAATTCTTCATTAAATTTAAAAAGCTTAATATCTTTCTTAAAGTTAATCATCACACTTAAAATAGAAAAAGCAAAAGACAATCATACTTCTCCATGTTCAAGTCATATTATATTCGGAACTATTGCAAAATTGAAAAGTAAGTTCTACATTTAAAGAATGCAAATATTCTAAAAATACGAGTATAGAAAACTTAAGTTATCGAGATTATAAAGGACACTCAAGTGTAGTTATGATCACGTTGAGTACATATGTTTCCAAAACCCGTGTGTCCTTTATAATGACTTCTTAACTTTTGAATAGATGAAATTTCCTTTAGAAAATGCTAGTATATCATTTTATTCAATATCTGTGTCGACAAAGTTATTCAAATACAGTCGGCCAAAAAAAAAAGTTATTCAAATTCACAAGTAGAGTTTCTGAAAATATAGGAAATAAAGAAAATTCACAACTTAAAAAGATTACATTAGTCAAAGTTTTCATTCTGCTGCTAAAACACAAAGTCAGTACCTAACATTTCGTCCTTTTGATCATTTTTTATTCCTTGAAACATAAAAACAAATTCTAAAGAATAATTCTTTTTTCCTCATTGTAACCATGAAGTAACATTACTATTCCTTTCCGACGACGGAGCGTAGCCTCCACCGTCTCTTCTCTCATCCGCCGCCAAATAAGCATTAGAAACCGCCGCGTTAGGATAGCTAACATTACTCAAATGATCCGGCGATGAAATCATGTACGGCCTCTCTTGTTGCAGCAACTCTTGACGTGGCGTTTGGTTTTGGGTATTAGCGTATTGCCATGGACTAGGAGCTTGTTGATGATAGCCAACGGAAGAAACTCCGGCGGTTGGATCGGTAGAAGTAAGACTAAAACCAGACGAAGACGAAGAACCGAAAGCTGCGGCAGATGGACCACCGGTGAATTGCTGGACCATGGCTCTGAAGTTGGATGTATCGGTGTTGAAAAGTGTAGTGGGTGTACGACGGGAGGCTCTAGACCTGCGACGTGTAGGCTTTGAAACACGGCGGCTTTCTGGAGAATCAACTGACGTGGCGGTGGAGGTAGTGGTTGTGACGGTGGAGGCAGTGGTGGTGAATAAGGTTTGGTTGTTGTTGTAGAAATGAGACCAGTCGTTGTTGGAGTTGGCCATCTTCTTCTTTCAATTATGCAAGAGATCATAGAGGAGCCTATGTTGAGTATTTATCGACTCTTTTTATTTTTATTTTGTTTTAATTGGTTCAGACTTTGTCAAAAGGAAGACCATCTAACGAATCACAGCCGTTGTTTTTTGGTATGTTTTTCTCAGACACGTGTAAACAATAAAACAAAGCTGTCTGATGTTGCCGATTTGCATTTCTCAATTCCCACGTACAGTTATTCTAGAATGTTTTTTTTTTTCCTTTTCAGGTTTATCTTCTTTTTTGCTTTGATCAAATTGTGATCGACAAAAATTAACCCAAAATAATTAAGAAAAATATCAAGGATTTAGTTTAAATTTTTTATCTTATCGGTTTAATATGATTTCAGTCTGACCAATGTAAAATACATAATTTGGTATATTATGATCCAAGTACTACCGTTCCTTTTTATCAAAAAAAAAAAAAAGGTACTACAGTTCGTTTAACTAATCTAATATATCTGTTTTGTCGAGTTGTTCTTCGTCTGGTAGTTAGGATGATCTAGCTAATGATTTGACACCAAAGTTCAATTCCTATCCACTGCATTATGGTAGCTTAAAAAGAATTTTAGGGGTGGACTTTAGGCTATGGATCTGACCTTATCGATCCAATGTTAAAAAAAAAGAATTTATTGTAGAAACTGGACCTATTTGGTTTTGGGTTTGTGGAACTACCACTTTTGGGCTGGGCTTATGAGAATGCCATTATTTTTGAGCTAAAATTCCCAAATTGTCCTCATCTAAGAATCAACATGTTTGCGTTAACCGGACTACAAAGCGAACTGCCATTTTTGATCGTCGATGATTTAAGCAGGATTGACAATGAGCGGCGAATTTCAAAATTACTCTCTGAGATGTCACTTTGTGCACTGTACTTTCAACATAGAGCTAGGTTAAAATGTGGAGAATAAGTAAGGACAATATATATTCTCCTTTCAGTGTGTACATCGGTCGAGTCTTTGTTTTGACAAACAAACTTTCGAAATTTATCGACGATTGGAGAACTTTGAATTACTTGATGAATTCAGAGGTAAGTATTAGTCCTTACTTGATTTCGTGGTGTGAACAGACAACAAATGGGTGTTTGAAGTGCTCTTGCTGTCTTTTTCTTGTGTGTTTTGTGAATATTCAAGGAGAAGCTGCAGCTAGTGTTGTTGTGTTCCTTTCATGTTGATTTTTCTAGTAGTGTGTTTATGACTTCGTCTTGTATGTTAATTTTGTGTCTTTTGTGGATGTTCAAGTTTGATTTTTCTTTCTTTTTGGATTTTTGTTGTTGTTGATGAAGCTATTTTCGTTGTGTTCCTTTGATGTGTTGCTGTTCTGGGAGGAGAATGTGGTGTTATCTAAGTTTTGTTGTTTATTTATGTTATGTTTTAGTTCTCTTTCTCTTGTATGTGTTTGAAGTTCTCTTTCTCTTGTATGTGTTTCTTTGTCTTGTATGTGTTTGAAGTGCTCTTTCTCTTGTATATGTTTGTGTGGGTAGTGACTTGGTATTGTATGTTGATTTTGTGTGTTTTGTGGATGTTCAGGGAGAAGATGAAGCCGTCTTCGTAATTGCTGGGGTTTGGGTTGTACTGATAATGGAGAATGGGTGTTCGAGATGACAAAGGAGATATATGGACGTGAAATTGTTGTTAAGAAAACAATGGCGTATGAGGACTTGGTTAGTATTGTTGCTACTGAGTTTGCGTTAGATGTTTCTTGTTGGAAAGTTGTTCACAGTTATTGGTTGCCTGAGCAGCTCTCATTGTTCAGTGCTGAAAAGAGGCCTCCTTTTGCTATAACAAGCACAGTTGGATTGTAGTCTTATATTAATGTGAGGCGAATGCGAAGCACATCAATTTACTCTTCTCTATGGAACCATTGGACCCAGAATCACTTAACTCAGAAGACTTGGAACGGCCTGTGGATATTGGAGCTATGAGGATGTACTCTATTGAAGAAGATGATTCATGTATAAATCCTTAAACAATGGCTATTGGTGCTGACAACAGAGATGGTGTTTCTTCTGGACAGTTGGTTAATACAACGGGAAATACTGGGGTGAATGGAGGTGAGAATGTATTGAGGGTTGAAGTGTCTGCCTCAAAAAAAGATTCAGGTAAGCATTATGGTATCATAAGGCTTGTATATGGTGCGACGCCAAAGTTTTCTCAGGATGGGTCATCTTCAGGTGATCAAGAAGATGAAGAGGGTTCAACTGACCACAGTGGGATTGGAAGACTTATCGAGGCTGCAACATCATTGTCTGGAGATGAGGTAGTTGAAAGAGATGTGTCATGGTGCTATAACTTAACATATGACAGTGGGATTGGAAGACTTGTCGAGGCTACAACAACATTATCTGGAGATGAGGTAGTGGAAAGAGATATATCCAGATGCTATATAGATGTTGTTGAAGCAACTCCTGAGGATGAGTTAATAATTGAAGAGGTTGAACATATTGAAAGGGTTTATACCGAGAAGCAGAATAAATGTATTTTTTTGAGGGAGAGGGGTTGAAGATAATGGATGATGGTGCATTTAATGATGTGCTAGGTGTATCATACTTACGAGATCATAATGGATTTGATCCTGAATTGTGGAGGGAATTTAATGATGTAGATGGCAGTGCCGAGGGAAGTGAGTGTGAGGAAGCGTCTGGTTCTGGTGGGTTGGATGTGGGTGTCGCTGGTGAGGGTAGTGAGCTTGGGAAAGTGATTGGTTCAGGTGGGTTGGATGTAGGTCTTGCTTCTGTGGGTAGTGAGCATGGGGAAGCGTCTGGTTCTGGTGGGTTGGATGTAGGTCTTGCTTCTGTGGGTAGTGAGCCTGGGGAAGCATCTAATTCCAGTTGTATGGATTTAGTTATCAGTGGTGACATAAGAGCAGTGGCCGAGCGTAGACACAATGCAGGTAAGGAAGACATCAGCAATGATTCTTAACTACCCGTGGAGTAAAGTATATCGGCGGTTGGACTTCGCCAGTGCTGATGATCGTGAGATTATGGAAACATCATTGAGTGTTAATGATTCCGAGCATGTTTTTGATGATGGAATGTAGTTGATCGATGTGAATGGTTGTTTTTGCTGTTGCAACAGATGATGATACTGTGTACATTGGAAGGACATTCGAAGACAAAGAACAGATGCAGACATGCTTAGCTATTTATGCTATAAAGAGGTTTTTCAATTTCAAGATCTTTCAGTCCAACAAGGTGAGACTAATTCTTATATGTTCAGATCCAAGACGTGCATGGAGGGTGTTTGGTCGTAAAGTTGCAAAGGATTCAAAGAACTTCAAAATTAGGACAGCAACACTAACTCATACATGTACCATTTTTGCGAGGTCTGAATATGGAAAACGAGCTACTACCAAGGTTATCGCTGAGGTTTTGCGAGACAGGTTTATGGAGGGTAATGGGCCAAAAGCTGTTGAGATTCCAAAGTTACCAATGGCTAAGCTAAATGTGTCTGTGACATATATGAAAGGTTGGTATGCTAAGGAAGTAGCTCTAAGAAGGAGTAGAGGGAGTGAAGAAGGGAGTTATGAACTGTTAGCAACATACACGTATTTGTTGAAACAGGCGAACGAGGGGACTAAGTATGAGATTGGGTTTTCTGTAAGTCCAGATGGTAAGAAAAACAGTTTAACTATCTCTTTTTTGCACTTGGAGCATCCATTGTTGGAATCCCATATATGAGAAAAGTGATTCTGGTTGATGGAACTTTTATTAAAGGGAAGTTCCAGGGAGTGCTATTGACAGCAAGTACGCATGATGCTAATTTCCAAGTGTTTCGTATAACATTTGATATAGCCGATGGTGAGAACCTAGTGTCATGGACATGGTTTTTTAAAAGTCTGAAAAAGATAGTGCTTGATGCAGATGATTGGTTATTATATCTGACCGCCATAGAGCAATATATGTTGCGGTTGAAAGTGTGTATCCACTAGCTTTCCATGGAGCGTGTGCTGTCCATATAGAGCGAAATGTCAAAGCTCGTTTCTGTGGGAAAAACATTGCAAACTTAGTGGGTAGAGATGCAAGGGTGTATACTATTGGCGAGTTCAAGGACCTATATGCAGAGATTGGTAGACGCAATAGCAAGTGTTTAACTTATTTGCAATTAATCCCCAAAGAACACTAGACGCAAGCTCACTGCCCAGCTATGCGCTACAATCTGATGAGTAGTAACTTTACTGAAGCATTGAATGCTGCATTATGTAGAATCATTGAACTCCCGATTGTTGCAATGGTGGAGGCAATCAGAAACAAAATGATGGTGTGGTTTTGCATCCGATGTGAAAATGCAGAAAAGTGTAAAAATGTGATGACGCCTAATGCCAATAAGCTTTTACTGGTTCAGCAAGCAAGCTCACCTCTACGGTCTGTAACACGGGTTTCTGGCTGGACCTATGAAGTAATAAACAATGATGGGATATCTTTTTATGCCGACCTTGAGAAAAAAAACTTGTACTTGCACAAAGTTTCAAAAGAGTCTACTTCCGTGTGCTCATGCAATGGCTGCAGCAAAACAAAAAAGCATTGGTGTAGCGACACTCGTTGGAGAACCTTATACTGTTTATGTCTGGGCTGTGTCTTATGTGAAGCTCATAATCCCAGTTCCAAATGGAGCTGACGAAGAACTCCCTATGGATGTTACAGCATTACAGTTGTATCGACCATCAAACCCGCGTGGGCCTGGGAGGCGGAGAAAAAAGCATATATGTTCAGCTGGTGAAGATATGGTAAAGTTAATTGTGTTTAGTGAATAACATTTTGAGCAAGAACGTATATAACAACATTATCTACTTGTGGCTTCATTTCAGGGTTCGAAGAAGCGAGCTGTTGGTAAGAGTTCATTATGTTCTCAAACTGGGCATAATAGGGCAACTTGTGACAGAGTTGGAGTAGACATATGAAACTGTAAGTGTTGGTAGAGATTATTTAGATACCTTGAAGTGTTGAAGAAACTAACACATTTTAATCCAGGTTTGGTTCAGGGAGGAAGGTTTTTTTTTGGGAAATGAAGAACCTGGCGGAAGTTTTTGTGGTTCACGTCATTGAATGGCAGTGTATAGCCTTATTTCCCATATATGAAGGGATGATCGGAGAATGAAGAACCTGGTGAAAGTTTTTGGGGTTCATGCTTTTAAAAGGCCAGTATAGAGCCTTGCAGATATTGATTCCATTATGCTTTGCAGAGTTCAGCCTCTGTTTTTAGCACGTGAATTAGCTTGTCAATATACACTTTTGTTTGAAACTGAATCGGATATATAGCACATGTAATCCGATGCGGCGATAAACATTACCGTGGTGGATGTAAAGATATGAAATTATGTAATTTGTGGACAAATTATGTAATTTGTGGATGAAGAAAGACCACATACGTTATAAGCACTTGTTTATAATTACGAATTATGTATAAAACATCATAAGGAACATAGTGATTCATGAGAGGAAATCAATCTGGAAGCTAAAAGACGAATGAATACTAGTAGAGTCTGCTAAATGTCACAACAGAAACCATTTGACCATGACCTAATTCTCATTCTAATATCCAACATCCAATTTAGTTTCTTAATCAAGAACCAAGTGAACAAGAAGAATGATGCTTATCAAGCAAAGCCACACAAAAGCAAGCTTGTTCATCACTTTAGTTTTGAACAGCTGGTTCTTACTGATCTCTACTTGTTCTTCAAGTTTTTCCATCACCTGCTCGAGGTCTTAGATGTCTGTTTTCGCTAGTCTACTATCACTTCCAATGTATTATACCTTTTTAAGAATATCTTAAACATCTTCAAAAACAACTTCTTCAACCCACTTAAACATATGACTCTACACCATAATTCCAGGAAAGTCAGTAGCTTGTTTTCTTCAAAAGTAGCTCAATGCTTAAGGAGAAGTACTCACAGTGAATAAATGACTAATGTGTAAGAAGCAAAGAAAGATGGTAATGAACACCAATTTCAGCTTAGACAATTCTATTTTTAGGCAACAAATTTGTGTTATGTTTTTCATCTGCTTTACTCAATATAAACCAACCAAACATTCATCTATTCTGGTTTAAGGAGATCTTACCTCTTGATTGCTTTAACAACAAAAAAATGGTCGACCTGGATTATCTTTGGTCCTCGATTGCAAAAGTTTTATACCCAAACCACATAAACACTTTGAAGGTAGTCCACGTATTCCGACAACACGCGATGTCTATGAGCTAGAACTCATCTGAATAGCTTGTGATGAGATGTGATACAGGAATGTAAAGTCTACAACAGTACAGAAAGTAGAAAATGTTGAAAGTAGTGGAGGAAAGTTTGATAATTGGATAAAAGAAATTCAAAGAGAATAGTAAATTTTGGGAACTTACAGTCAGTTTCGATGACAGTTGTGAGGGATTTGGGATGGAGAAATTTAAATTTTGAATCTTAGGGTTCTTTGCTTTAGAGCTGGGGATTATTAAAATACAGAACTGATGAACTCTTGGTTGATTGAGGATTTGAACTCTTCCTCATAGTGAACCAAACCGGACTTATGCAGAGTGCCGTGGGTAATTTGGTTATGTGTGTTGCAAAGTGAATGATTTTGGAGATTTTCATCTATATCAGTAAGACTAACAAAGCAATTTCTCCATTTTTGTCTATGATGACAGTTTAAACAATAATTGCAGAACTAATCGAATTATACATATAAATTATAATTCATTTTAGAGATATGAGATTTCCCATTATAATTTAAATCATATACTAAAAAGTTCTTGTTATGATACTTGTTTTAAACGATCAATTAAACATAGGAACATTTCATATGATATCCGTAAACTAGAATATGTGTAGTTATACATAAATAGAGTCTGAGTTAAGAGAGAATTTTTACCAAGCTTACATATGGAACATAAAGCTAGATTTGGCAAAAAAACTGGAAAAAGGCTTACCTAAAATTATATATGGAGATTAAACAAGACACATTTGGTAGAAAAATCCACAGTTGAGTCGTTTCATGGATTACCAGAGTATACATCTTTCAACTTTGCAATATCATTGTTTAGTTTTGCAATCTCCATGGTTAGCTTTGTTATCTCAACAGGCTGGTTATCAACTTTGAATTTTAATTTTTTGACCTCATCTTCCATAGCATTAGCCCAAATGGTGCGCATGTGCATGCCATCGTTCTACAAGTATAGTAGTTAGCATAAAATCTTATTCACCACTGCCAGAAGCATATATTGATTTGGATTTTCTCACCTTAAACACATTACATGTGAAGTATCTACTTCTGATGGCTGGCTCGTTTGACATTTCGACAATGATCTTTCCACCACAAGGACACTTAGTAGGAATGCCGTAGTCACTATCAGCTACAAAATCAATACGCTCCATGTAAGCCTTAGTCCTCATTTCACTCTGGTTTGGGTGCTCATTGAAGTCACACGAGACAATATTCATGCTTATCTATATCAAAATCAAAAGAAGATCAATGTCCCACAATGCAAATTAAACAGAACAAGCCCAATCGAATTAAGCTAAAACGAGAAACAAAAAGAATCTCGATTGATAAAGAGACATAACCCAACTAGCCTATACTGAATCAACCTCTCGAAAACAGTATTCTCTAGCCAGTCAAATCAATGATTCAATACCACAACTAAGGAAAATAGTAAGTAATTAAGAATGACATAAACAACAACATACTTCTGCGTATTCACTATATGAAGGAGTTATGACGAAGAGCTTAGCCGTTGATTCCAACCCAGTAAACAAAACGATTCTAATCGGTTTTAGCTACATATGTTTTCCTTCTACGAGATCTCATATCTTAGTTGGCTACGCTTAAATAGAAGCACTTAAGAAAATAACTAAGAAATTGTGAAACTTTCATTGTTTGATTAAACGATGTCAGAAAGAACATAAAGAATTCACGATCTTACACTCGATATCTGTGGTCTGAATTCAAAATTTAAATATCTGAATGTTAGGGTTCGTGGATATCGATTTGGGTACACATGCGATGAACATTTGATGTTTTATAAATGATTTAACCCTGGTCTTGTATCAAACTGGAGATACAAAAATTGTACTTTGGTTAAGTTAGTTTCATTGGCTTCGTTGCAATTTATTTATTTGGTTAAATTATGGAATCAAGAGCATCTAGTACCAAATTGGTTTACAAAAATTGATTTCAGTTACTTATGCTGGTTTCTTTGGTTTGTATCAAACCAAACATGCAGAAATTGTATTTTGGGTAAGTTACATCGTCACCAAATTACGAAATAATTCTTAACATTTTTTTCTACGAAGATCATTTGTCATCCACAATGCATCTATTTAATTTGCTTCTAATCCTTTCCATCTTAAAAGTTCTCAACAGAAGAATCTACATTTGAACACGATGTTTGAATTCATGTTTGAATGAACAAAACCGGAAACTCACAGAGATTTTAATGTCTTAATATAATTAGGTAGAGGGAGAGTCATTGGCCGGAGAGTAAAAAAAGGGTTCAAAAAAGTTGAGAATTCGACATATATTACAATAGATGCAAAAACAGAGAAGACATTACACATAGCAACATCACATAACAACACACAAGGATTAAACACAAAAGATGATGTTGTATTAGAATATCAGACACTTACTTAGCACATATCACCAAATGATAAGGCATAAATTAACGCAAAGCAATGCTTACATATATCATGATGCACAAACTGGAACAGCTGTTCCTCTTGGTGGATGAGCCCACAGTTAGATACTCCATACCATATACTTAAACCTGCAAACAGTTCATTTCCAGCTGGTCCAATTCGTATGATATGTTGAGTAACTTGGTATGCAATGTAGATACCTTTATTTATGTTTGAAACCAACTCAAAGAAGGTTGTCATTACACTATTTCCAACAGAGCCCGATCCACAACAACAAAGAAAAGCTCCAAGTGCAAAGCGAGCATAAAGCAGACGAGGAGCAGCAACTGCAAGCAAGTTAAGCGCTTCTTCAGATGGCCGAACCTGGACAAACCTTCGCAGACCTTCTAGGTATAAAGCTGCTGGGTGCTTTGCAACCAAGCACCTCAGTAAAAATGGTCGATATAAAGAATCTTGATTAACCATTAACGCCTCAAATATGTATTCGTCGATGTCAACAACAAAGAGAACTTCATCAGAGTACACCACATTCCTCCACACTGGCCTAGCAGCTAAGAATGGGCCAAGAAAACGAAATCCTTGCATCCCAACTCGGTGTATGGTGTCAGTCATGATTAGAAGAGGGATGAACACCATTGTTAGCAGATAAAGCTTAAGCAGTTAGAAGTGTATGAGGAGAGAGAATGGATTCCTAATTGACCCTACCTACTTGACTTTGGAAGAGGAAAGAGTTTAGTTTATCTTCCCAAGAAGAATCTTTAACAAAAAGGGAAAATAGCACTTTCGACACAAATACAAAAGTGGTCATTGTTGTAATGTTCAAAGTAAATAGAGGCTTAAAGACGGATGACTAAGAATTATGAAAACAAAACCATCAAGCTTAACAAAACCATCAAGCTTATCAATCATTAAGATTAACAATAATTAAGATTAATAATCATTAAGATTAACAATCATTAAGATTAACAAACACCAAAGCTTAATAAACATCAAAGCTTAACAAACACAGAACAATAAACATAAGACAAAACCAGTAAAAGAAACAAGTAACGCAATGGTTGTCTATAGAACAACCACAAAGCATAATACAAGGCGGCCAATCATCAAACCTCCAAGTACTGGAATAAAAACGACACGTGAATAGAACCAACTACAGGAAATGCCCGAAAACGGTAGATGCAATATCATCAGCTATGCCAAATGAGGGAACAGAGTCGAGAAAACAAGTGATGGTGCGAATCCCTTCCTCGTAAAACCCAAGAATTACATGCAACAACGCCAATGCAAAGGATGCGCAAGGTTGTGGACTAGATAAGCGGGTTAGATTGTAAAGACCAAACTCAGCTAGGCCATCCTTACAAGTATCTACTTCGAACTTTCAAGATAAACATCAGTCGGATTAGAAGCATGGAATGTAGATAAAAAAAAATTGCCGGTAAATGGAATCAACGTTAACAAGGGAAGCATCTTCAAGGAACGGGTACAAGTTCACTCGAGAAAGCACATATGGACTCAAGGCAAGACCAGAAAAATGTTTTGACGCTCTGATAATACCAAACATGTTAAGGAAGGAATCTTGCCCTACAAGTGAAGCTCTATCAAGTGCAAGGGAAGAAGGAAGACTTTCAGTTAAATAGTAGCGAAATACTGATAACTGGTTCTTGATGACTAGCAAAATCAGTATTGTCTACTTAGGAGAAGATGGTGAGAGAAACTAGAAGTCCATAAATACAAAAGCTTCAATCCGGAACAACTAATTTACTAGACGTGGACGAAATTTGTCTTCATCATTCGCTTCTCCGAGATTTCTCTCTCAACGAGATCGATTTTAGCGTGCAATGGGGAAGACTTGAGTGGTACTATCGCCATTATGAGAAATTACAAAACATCGAGAACCCTGAAGCACTATTTTGCTCCGGAATCCTCTGCTACTTTTACTTGAACAGCAAAGAGGATGGAGAGAGATTCCTAGAAAGAGCTGCAAAAAAAGGATTCCCTCAAGCCATCTTTCTTTACGAGATACTCCTGCTATGTCTTGGATCTTCAAGGAAACAAGAAGCTTTTCAGGTATTATTTCCTCTCCTCAACAATCTGTTGATGTCTCAAACTTTTATGTATTTGGAAGCACTTTGCGCGCCTTTGCGGAGCCACATATGGTGCGAAGGGAGAGACGTATTCAACAATCTACTAGAACATTATGTTAAAGACAAGTGTAAATGCGATGGTAGGACCAGGAGACAAGTGCACTTCAACACTGGCTGGTCAGAGTATGGTGAGACCGTTGACAGGCCTACCTCTGCTGCTTGTCACTCTTGCCTTTGGCATAACCAAATTCATCTTGTTCATAGTTATAAATGAGAATGTTTTCTCTATCTATTGTTAAAAAATATCTACTCCCTTTTGATGCACTTTGTAATCAACAATCTTTTTAAATGGTTTATGCTTATTACTATTTGCAAGATTTTCATATGATTTCAAATGAAGATAAAGATATCAGCAGCATATATCAATCGAGAAACAAAAGAAAGTAAAATTAATTTATAAATCTTTGAATGACTTGGACAAAATTTAACTCAATATAGTACAGATTGAACACAAAATGGACGAATCTTATCAAACGGATGATTACTTTCAACAAGATTGAACTTGGACAAAATTGAACTGAGTATAGTATAAATGAAAGCCAAATGGACGAAATTTTATCTCAATGGACAAATTCTTTCAACAAGATTGAACTTGGATGAAATTGAACTCAGTATAGTAAAAATTGAAGCCTGACTGATGGAAAGTTTTAAACGTGGACGAATACTTTCATCAGTATTTTTCTCTATTAATAAATCTGCATTTAAAGGCAATTCATCTTACAATTGACAGACTTGCCTCTGGTGTTTACGATGGGCACCATAGCAAGCCAACTTGTTACTTGTGAAAACTCTAAAGCCAAATGTGTATAACTTCTAAGAAAATATTATACACCAGATCCAACATATATTATCAATTAGGCAAAGGATGGACGTGCTTTTCAAATAGATCAATAGCATATCGCAAACGCATGTTGTTAACCATGTAATCTGTTATGCCATTCATTTCCCGACCAAAAGCATGAAGCTCAATAAATTTAACAGAGAGAGGACCACAATCACCTGTCCTTTCATTCTTAGAATAGGTGGAGACCCAACAAAAGGAAAACTCCACCGAAAACATTGGATCATCACAGAGACGATCCAACATGCTCCTGATAAGTATAGGGAAGCCTGCAACGACTGGATCCATGACCAACGAGACTTCATTCTCCGTATCACCATAAACATAAGCATCTAGAATTTTGATCAAACCAGTCAAGAGATCAACAACAAGAGCAACCCAATGCACACGATCACAGCACAACAGAAAATACACCATGTCCACATCATCATACCACCTCAGGTTGTTGGACTGGCTGGGAATGTCACCACAGACATATTTTGCAACAGTAAGGTTCCAAAAAGAGTCCCCTTTGCACATCCCCTTCGCCAGCCTCAGAAAGTCATTATGTAGTAAAGAACCAATCTAGCCATACTCATCAAAGCTCAATCTACATTTAACTTCAACCTACACTATGCATTCAAATCAAGTAAGCCTTTTAACATTCATTAAGAGCAAGAACCATGAATCACACAATGCAAAACAAAGTAAACTTGCTTGGCTAGGGTAAAGTTCAAGAGATTAAAATGATCTCTTCATCCATAAGGCTCAATGCTCAACATACAAGGATCACTCAAGAAATGAAATGAGCTTTAGGATAATGCTAAAGGTTTAAGCCAACCTACACATACAAGAATAAACTCTCATCTACCCAAACTATGCAAGAATCAACTTAAGTCCCTAAAGCTACTCTAATCCCAATTGGTCCTAAAATTTACCCTTCTCTCACAAGGATAACTCACTCTTTTCCCTAACTTTCTTGGATCAACTTTTCCCTTTTTAGCTTCATTACATTCTAAGGAAAGGGGTTTAACTTGTTGGAACATCTAGCAGATTTGGACTTCTTAAGACTTATGGTTCAACTCTTTTTTAATCCTTTTTGGTTCTAATCCTTCTTTTTCATTCCCTTGAACCACATAACCAATTCCATGCAACCAAAACCCTCTAGTCAACCCTTTTTACTTTGACTTTCAATACCCTTTCTCTCCTAATCCTTCTTTAACCGACCTTCTTATTTGATCACTTTCTTCAACCTTTTTCCCATAAATACCATTAAAGCTCAATACACATACACACTCTCACCCAAAATAAGTTTCCCACCTATTCCTATTTGGTCCAAAAATCCTGAACAAAAACTACATGAGAGACCACCCTTGTCGGCTAGAACCTAACACTTTATCCCAAGCTCATTTCCAAAAATAAACCTAACACACATGAAATATGAGGGCTTGAATAAAAGTTAGGCTGAGGGTGTGGAGACTAATTCACGAAGTGAACTAGCTATTTGAGTACCAAAGAATGGCAAAATGATATAAGCTACTCAAATATGTATATGTAATCCACAAGCTCAAGATGCAATGCAAGGTGTGATAATTATAAGTCCAAATTAGGTTCCAATTAGCAAGGCTTAGCTTCAAATCACAGCAAGTTTCAGTCAAAGAGAACATAGAATCAAACATTTCAAGCATGGTTCAACCTTAATTTCAATTAACAACCTAAAGCATCAAACAATTAGCATATATGGTGTTGAACTTAGCAAGAGAATCATTTAATCTACTCAAGGCAATAATATCAGTGTTCCCATGCAAACCTATATGAATCTAAGACTCAATCCTAGAATGATATGCAAATGCAAACTATATGCATGCTTGTTTTTGCTTTTTTCAAATTTTTTTTATGAAAAATGAAAAAATAGAAAAAGGACTCAAGAGAATAGAAAACAACAAAACTGAAAACACCATTAGCCACTAGGCTCCCTCCCCGGACTTATTTCTCACCGTCTCGATGAGACAACAAGCTCAAGAGAAGGAAACCGCAAAAACAAACATAAAAATGCAAAAGGAAAAACTATTTACAAGGTTAATGATGGGTACCTTTTCTACTTAGGAGACCCACATGTGGTCTCGACATTGGGGGTAATGGAGGTTTCATCCCAATCCTCTTGTCTTTGAAAAGGGGACTTGTTTTGACCATTGACCGATTCTTGTTGGTTCTCAACTCTCTAGCCAACTTCTTCTCCTCTTGGTGTAGGCGCTTCATCATCGTCCGAGACATACCCTTGAAGTGTCTTCATTTTCCTTTTTATCCAACCTAGTCTCTTGATGATTTTCACTTGGTTCTTGATAATGGTGATGAGTGATTGATCCTTTACTGTCCTTGGTGTGAAAGCAACCGTTGGAATTTCCCAACCTAGCAAATCCGACTCGATGTTTTCCATCCTATCCAAGGAAGTCTTCTCTGGACATGGTAAAAGCATGGTCTTGAATTTCCCATTCCTATTCATGTATGAAAAATACCTTAAGCCGTTCCTCCACTCCAAAATCTTGGTCTTCACAAAATAATTCCCATCCATTGGTTCGGTTGCTTTATCCGGTGCAAACTTGTCATAAGGCAACCCCATGTGCTCCCAAAGTGGAGTTATTAGTCCCGCTATTCTACACACTTGTTATTTCCTCTCATTGAACCTCACCCTTAACATAGAGTTTGCAAAAACGTAACCAAGATTGACATTGGTTTGTGGTAGTTCATCAATGCAAGGAGTACCATCTTCTTTCTTAAGGAACGGGTATAAACCGGTGTACAACATGCATATCTCGGTTCCATTGATTGTCCCGGTCTCACTCCTAGAGCAAATGGTGTTTGCTGAAAATTTGGCTACCACACGGATGGCTAGACTCCAAATCCAACGGTTTTTTGGTGATCCACTAGCTCGCTTGGTTGCTATAATGCTCCAAAACTCATTTGCTTCATTGAACTGATAGTATCAAGACTCTTCTTCATAAAGGAACCCATAATCTTCCCACACTTCCTTCGTTGTTATGATATGCCTCATTCCATGCATCTTGAAGTGCAATGTAGTTTCTTCCGGGATTGGGTTGTTTTCATCCTTGTAAGCCAATCTAACCGTACCAACGAACTCTCTAGCCGGTTCCGGGTATACCAAATGCTTCAAACTAGCAAACTTCTCCAAGCCTATATTTTTGAGGATAGCAAACACATCATCCTTGATTCCCATTGCTTCTAGTGTCCCAATTTGGAGGTAAGGAGTGGGTTTGTAGGTGATCGCTAGTTACTTGTTATATGATTTCTTTTCGAACATAGAGAATGGAACCGGTCCCCTTGGAGGCAAATCATTAGGCGTTTCCTTCCCTTGTTCACTTGCCCTCTTCTTTGACTTCGGTTCTTCTCTTGGACGTTTGGCATTCTTTTTAGGTGCTTCATTAACCATTTTTCGCTTTCCTTGTGATGTGCTTGCAACCTTGTTAACATAATCCTTGCTTGGTGTCATTCTCTACAAAAAGTCCGCAACACCAATTATTTCAAGAGAATGTGATAATTGCTTAATTAATGTCAAATTCAATAATTCAATTATAGTCATTAGCAATTAAATAAGCAATATTCAATAACAATTAAGCTCACAATCAATCAAGGAAGCAAATTTGGCAAGAAAAATCAATTAATTGAAAAAGTCAACACAAGTCAACTCTAGTCAACCTATGGTCAACAACAATTCAATCATGGAAATTCAAAATTGAGCAAGAATTAGATGGAATTTTCCTATGTAGTACAATGAATCCTTGCTAATTAGCCCAAACAGAAGCTATCAAGACCATAATCAAGCATTTCCCCCAAAAAATTTTTTCACTCAAGAACAAGATTGGATCTCAAGAACCTTAAACCTTAATTCATCAAATTAGCACTAATCCTTTTGAAATAAAGCTCAAATCAAGCTACCCAAGCTATTTCTAACCATTTCCAAGCTAAACCAAACTCAAATCAACTCATTTAACCAAGCAATCAAAGATATGTAAATTGGAGCAAAAATGGAGATTTGAGATGAGATTTTGCACTTACTTGGATTAGATTTGCAAGCTAAATGAGTAAAACTTGAAAGAAATGCTAAAGAATTTGAGAAAATGATTTAAAAGCTCTTGAAACTCAATTTATAAAAATCGAAAATGCTTTGAGATATAGAAAGAAAATAGTTTTTGTTTGAAAATAGAAGAGTGAAGTGAAGAAGAAGAAGCCATAAATAATAATAAATTTATTTTTATTATTATTATTATTATTATTATTATTATTATTATTATTATTATTATTATTA
>OVAX01001554.1:0-43056 GCA_900406405.1 Lepidium africanum | reverse complement strand
TAATATTGCTGCTTGGGAACCCAGGCTTTCTGTTGTGCAGGCTTAGGAGGATAGACTTGATATTTTGGGTTGGCTACGTTGTTCCTGTGGTAAGAAAAATTTTTGTTTTGTTTGTAGTTATTCAATTANGGTAAGAAAAATTTTTGTTTTGTTTGTAGTTATTCAATTATCTTGAACCACCTTGATTTTGCAAGAAGCTAATCTCTTCAATTAACTCGTCCTCCCCTTCTTGAGCTGTATCCTCTTCTACCATATTGACTTGCCTATGATGAACTGACAGAAACTTATCCAGTTTCTCGCTAAGACTCTTCAACTCCTTGCTGCTATATGAATCAGATGCTCCAGACCCGCGCTCAGCTTTATTAAACTCTCCCCCATACTGACCGTCGGCGGGTGCAAGGTTCTCTATGAGCTCTCTCCCATCATCAACATCCTGACTTAGAAAATTTCCCTTGCTAGCTGTATCTAGCAACATCCTCAACTTTGGTTGAATGCCCCTGTAGAACTGGCTTAAGATGGTTTCTTCTGAAAATCCATGGTATGGGCATTGAGACTGGTATGTTTTGTATCTCTCCCAAGCCTCAGCTAGAGACTCCGTCCCACTCTGAACAAAGTTGGAGATGGAATTTCGTAGCTTGGCTGTCCTGAAGGTGGAGAAGAACTTAGCTGGAAACACCCTCTTACAGTCAACCCAAGTTGTTATGATACCTTGAGGAAGGTGCTTTTCCCAAATATGAGCCTTATCACCAAGTGAAAATGGGAACAAGCGAAGCTTCAAGGCATCTTCAGATAGGCCATTGATCTGAATCAAACCACAGATTCTTTCAAACTGGTCGAGATGATCGAGTGGATCTTCAGCTAGCAACCCATGAAATTTGTTATTCTGCACCATAGTAATCAAGCCACTCTTGATTTCAAAGTTGTTGTTTGGAATTGGAGGGGGTCGAATGTCATGCCTTATAGTGTGAATATTAGGTGCATCACCAGCTCTGATAGGCCTCAGTCGTCTAGGTAGAGGCGAGTGTGGAGGAGTAATATGCGGTTGCTGCTGGTTCCCATCAGTTGAGCTGTCAGGCGTGGTGTTGTTATGATCCATAACTCTGTGTTCTGACGCGCTATCCTGTTCCTTTGTTCTCTCAGTACTCGTTGAAGTGAATGAATGTTGTCTATAGGACTAAGCAAATTTTGGTTGCCTTGAGAACGGATATGAGGCATCAACGCAGGGAACAAGTTGGAGAGTCGCAACTGGCTGTGTACTAGGCGAGTTGTGTAGTGAACAGACCTGAAACACAACAAAGACAGAACAAACAAGTCTGAAGCTCAGGTTACTAACAAACAAAAGAAAATAAAAACTTGATCCTAGAATGCTTTTGACCCAAAATGTAACAAGCAAACACTTATTTGGCAACGACGCCAATTTGATAACAAGGATTTTAACGTCACGTTATCAAATCCTTATAGTATATAAGGTTGTTGAACCAAAGTGAGCTGCTAACACTTGGGGTATGGATAGTTAACTTATTCAAGCGAAATCAGTCAAAACAGGTGGATGGAAGTGATTCTGTCACAATCAACTTAGAAAGCAAAAATAAACAAACAGAGAAGACATGCATAAAAATGACTAAGTAAAATCCAACTGAGCAGAAACATATGTAACTTGAAAGATAGAGATTAAGTACATGCAGAAATAGAATAAGCAAACAGCAAGTGTGAATGGCGAGTTGCAGTAGTTAAATGAAGATGGGCCAGTGAGGAGAGTGAAGTCAATGAACTAAGCAGAAATCTGGGTAGTGATTTCGTCTAACAACCTAAGCAGGCAAGCAGTGAATCAGGATACTAAGGTAAACAAGCCACTCTCGTGGTAATGAAATCTCAGCTCTGGCGTAATCTTAACCCAATATCTTGGTGATTACACGCCTGAACTAGCATTAACAAGCGTATCCTACACGACCAACTGACCCTTTGATCATCCAATCTCTTGGGCCATAATGAATCAATCATAAACTGAACCTAAGCCAAGCATATTATCAAACACCTCTCGGGCAGAAATAGCCTACGAATTAGATTTTGAGTGATCAAGTCAAAATAAGTATGAAGAACATTCAATCTAGCATAACCTATGACAGTATTCAAACACAAGCATCACAAACCCAAAAAACTGCCCAGCCCTAAAAAATCTACTCACTACTCATATAATGAAGAACAACAAACCTAGAAAACATGATTAAAGGCATAAAGAAAGAAATGAAAAGGAGATCTACCAACCTAAGATGAGATTCAAGCAGAAATCATGAACTTTTCATAAGAACAGCAATAACAGCAAAGAAAAATAAGAAAGAGGGAGAAAATTCTGGAATTTACTCAAAGAGGCAAAAAACTAGGTTAAAAATTGGATCCTTGTTTTCAGCTAAAACAATGGTATTTATAGGGCTTAAAACACAGAAGCCCTAATTTTAAGTCAACAAAAGTAAAGAGTCGGTCAAATAAAACAATGTCGGTCTAAGTTGCTTCAGGTGTCTGGCGAGTTGAAAGGGTTGAGTTCAGCATACTTCAGCTCCAGCAAATGCTCAATCTGGGTTGCACTCGTCACACACTGGTAAGTTGGAGTGGTTCAGCTTCACAAACATGATTTCTGGCTAAGTCTGGAATGTTGAACTCGCCAGTGTCAGGTGGGAAAGGGTGGCGAGTTCAACCATGAAATTTTTGGAGATTTGGCTAAGTGCTAAGGGTGGAACTTACCAATGCATGGCGAGTTGGACATGAAGAGTTCAGCCAAAAATATAATTTTTGGCTAAGTATGGGACTCTGAACTTTCCTATGCATGACGAGTTGGCTGGGCGAGTCCTGAGTACTTAGCCTGTAAAATCCTCAGTTCTTGATGTTTTGGCTCCAGTTCTTCAGTTCCAGGCTTAACTTGCAGTCTTCATGCTTGTTTGCTCCAAAATGCTCCAAATTGACCCAAAGTGCTCCAAATTGCTCCAAAGTTCCTGAAATGCTCCAAATGTAAATGCAAGAATGATCCTAATTGGGACTCTAAAATGCATAGTATAAAACGTGAATGAATGCAAATATATGCAAACTATGAAGCTAAAATGGGTAAAATGCATGAATATCACCTTGTCACAGTGAGATCCGTACTCCTCCTGTTTGGATACGCATTGAATAATTACAAGAAATCTTTATCGTAATGTTATCCTGACGAAGATTGCGTGAAGTGTGGGTAACATATCTGTGTGGATTAATCAACCCTAAACTTTACCCGTGGTCGTTTTGCGTGGGTGTGCGTAGAAGTGGACTTGTCACTCCCTTTAAAGGGGTATGTTCTTGTGAACCATAACCATTACTTTATCTCTTATGAAGGATTGTCGAATATTTGTACTATTTGTGGTATTTATGGACATTCTCCTCATAACCGTCCACAAAATGTTAAGGGGAACACTTATACAACTACCCCAAAGCCTGTTAATTCACCTTCGACTTCGTGTGATGTTGAGAATGAATTTACAATTGTGCGCCGCCAAGGTAAGGCTCCTGCTTCTCGAGTTAAAAATGTGGATTCGCTTCCCATAAATAAAAGTTTATCGTTCCCTCAGGAGGTGCAAGATAAAGTTTTTGTTTATTCTTTGGAACAAGCTTGTCATCTTAATAGAAAAGGGAACAAACCGAAGGGTAAGGGAGTGATGGTCGAGAACGTTGCTTCATCTAACCGAAGGAATCTCCCCGTATGTTAACTAATATCTCAAATAAGGTCGTTTCTTTGTTGCTCCTACTTCAAATTGGTTTGCAGGGTTAAGTGAAGAAGGTAGTGCCTCGGAGATTATCCCCTCCAAGATCTCTAATCCCGAAAATAAAGAGAATGTACCTTTGATGCATGCTACCGTAGGATTCACGAAATCTGCGATTTTGAATATGGTACAGCGAACTAGTGGGGTGCAGGATAATTCTACTCGTATTGATAATAAAGCGAAACAGTTACACAGTATTAATTCTGGTATAGGAACGGGCCCAAAGAATAAGGCCTTTAAGCATAGTCATCCTTCTCGAGGTCTTGTGTTTGGTAATGGAGGTCCGGAATCAAGCATAACTCCTTTTGGAAAACATTCAAGATTAGCAGATGAAGTTATTAAACGTGCTTGTGATTGTACCTTTACTTTTCCCCCTTTGTCATAGTTGGTTAATTCGGATAGACAGGTTCTTGCTTCTGGCTCTAATACATTGGGACAAGTCGGAGAATCATGTGTAAAAGATGTAGCTATGTATGGTATGAGTTTGACAGCCTCAGTACACTCCAGTAGTGCCGCATTGGGTATGGATAGAGAGAATCATTTGGCGCCATGTATGCATGAGAGTGTAAAGGGACCAAATTTTACTTGTATCTCCTGTTAAGGGGGACTTGAAGTCGGATAGAGCCTAATGTTGTGCCCCAGTGATTCTATCTTTCTCGATATGTTTACTTATGATGAATTGCATCTTTTGGAATTGTCGGGGGGGCTAATAACCCAATTTCTATCGTTCGATCAGCTATATGGTGAAAAAGTATCATGTGGATATTTTAGTTATCTTTGAAACTCATGCAGGTGGGGATAGAGCACGAATTATTTTTCAAGGTCTTGGTTTTGATCAATCTTTTTGTGTTGATGCTTTGGGTCAAAGTGGTGGTCTTTGGTTGTTACGGTGATCCCATGTGGGTAAAGTTACTATTGTTAACTCCACGGATCAGTTTATTTACGCTACAATTGATAATGTTACTAATCTCCTTCATCTCATCTCGATTTATGCGGCTCCTTCTAGCAGCTGACGGGTGAATTTATGGCCTCAGTTAAGTTCTATTATTTAATCGGTATCGGCACCTATCTTGGTGGGAGATGACTTTAATACGATTGTACATATTGATGAGAGGTCTTGAGGTAATGGTCGTCTATATTCTAACTCTGTAGCTTTTGGTGATTGGATTAATGATATGTTTCTTGTAGACATGGGATTTTCTGGAAATAAGTTCACGTGGAAACGAGGCAATGTTGCGCACTCCTTTGTTGCTAAGCGATTGGACTGTATTCTATGTAACCCACATTTCCGTTTAAAATGGTAGGAGGCTAAAGTGTCTCATCTCCCTTTTTTCTCTTATAACCATACGCCTCTTTATCTCCAATTGTCTCCGCCAAGACAATGTAACCCTTCTCGTCGTCCTTTTCACTTTGAAGCGATTTGGTTGCAACATGAGGGTTTTAAAGAGTTACTTTCTGTGTCTTGGTCCAATGAGATTAATATTAATGAAGCTCTTCGACGCCTCCAGAACACTCTTAATAAATGGAATAGAGAAGTATTTGGAGATGTTAATCGTAAGAAAGAGTTTTTTATGATATAAATCTCACGTATTCAAGAGTGCATTGAAAGGGGTCTATCTGATGCTTTGCTTGCAGAGGAAAAACGTCTTCTTAAGGAATTTGAACTAGTTTTGGAACAAGAGGAAATGTTGTGGTTCCAGAAATCGAGGGAAATATGGATTGCTTTAGATGATAGAAAGACAAGCTTTTTTCATACGTCTACTGTTATTAGGCGGAAGAGAAATCGTATTGAATGGTTTAAGGATGATTTTGGTATATGGATTTCCGAGCCTAACGAGTTAGAGCAGCTGGCATTGAATTACTATAACCGTCTATTCTCCCTAGCTGATATGGTTATAAACGGTGTTATTCTTCCTCGTTCTGGTTTTACCCGTATCTCACATCAAGAAGGTCTTGATTTAGTAAAACCCTTTTCCATGGCAGAGATCGAGGGTTCGGTTCATTCAATGGGTAAATATAAGGCTCCTGGTCCAGATGGCTTTCAACCGGTCTTCTACCAAGAGTGTTGGGATACTGTGGGCCTTCTATTACTCGTTTTGTGCTGATTTTCTTTGATATTGGGATTCTACCCGAGGAAACAAAGGATGTGTTATTAGTCCTTATTTCTAAGGTCTAGAATCCTGAAGACATCAAACAAGTCCGACCCATTAGTCTTTGTAATGTTCTTTTCAAGACCATTACAAAAACATTTATGCGCCATCTTAAGCCTCTTATGCCTAATCTTATTAGACTAGCTAGACCAGCTCAGTCAGTTTTATCCCAGGGAGACTTAGTGTTGATAATGTGGTCGTGGTTTAGGAAGCAGTCCATTCGACGCAACGTAAGAAGGGTAAGAAAGGGTGGATGTTGTTGAAACTTGACCTTAAGAAGGCTTATGATCGTATTAGGTGGGATTTTCTAGAGGATACTTTGAAAGCGGTAGGCTTTTCAGACCAATGGGTCAATTAGATTATGAGCTGTGTGTCTGGACTGTCTATGAGTCTTCTATGGAATGGGGAAAAACTATCGGCATTTCAACCGCAACGAGGTCTTTGTCAGGCCGATCCTTTGTCTCCTTATTTGTTTGTGCTATGTATTGAGAGACTTTGTCATCTTATTGATCATGCAGTCATTTATTGAGAGTGGAAACCTATTAGACTTTCACGAGATAGGCCTCCCCTTTTTTATATTTGTTTCGCGGATGATCTCATCCTCTTTATGGAAGCTTCGGTGAATCAAATACGTGTACTATGAAGGGTTTTGGACAGGTTTTATGCTACTTCAGGACAAAAAGTTAGCCTTGATAAGTCTAAAATCTATTTCTTGGATAATGTTCAAAGAAGCTTTGGGATCCCAGTTCTACAGCGGACAATTAACAAGGATACTTTTGGTGATGTTTTGGCAAAGGTTTCTACTCGTTTAGTAAGCTGGAAACGTCACTGCCTTCATTTTGGTGGGCGTGTCACCCTTACCAAAGTGGTCCTATCTTCAATCCTGATTCATACGATGAGTGCTATTTATTGAAATTAGACCAACTTTCTCGTACCTTTATTTGGGGGGCAATACTGGTTCGAAGAAGATTCATCTTCTCTCTTGGAAATGACTTTGCCGTCCTAAGCATGAAGGTGGTTTGAATATTCGTAAGTCTGCATTGATGAATAAAGCTATGATTTCAAAGTTTGGTTGGTGGCTTTTGACTAAGCCCTCAGGTTTATGGTCGAAGATTTTAATCAGTAAGTACAAGGTTTGATCGGTTCATGATGATAGTTGGCTAGCCCTGAAGGCGTCTTTCTCTTCTACGTGGAGGAGCATACTTTCTAGGTTACGTGATGTTATCTTACCGAATCTGAAATGGGTAGTGGGTGATGGCCGTTAAGTAAGGTTTTGGTCTGATTCTTGGCTCCTTAATCAACTGCTACACTCGACTATACTTCATCCATTATCACCGGATGCTATGCAGCTTACAGTTCGTGATATGTGGTGTGACGTGTCTGGATGGCGCTTTGACCGATTCCAACATCTTAAATTTGAGGAGACCCGCCTCTGTTTGCTTTCTCTCGTTCCCGATAGTTTCACTGGGTCTCATGATCATCTCTCATGGGCAGTATCACCATATGGTAACTTTTCTGTACGTTTAGCTTATATAGCGCTTAACCGTTGCTTTGAGTTGGGATATAATATGTCACGTTTTTATACTTGTATTTGTCAGGTGCAAGTACCAGAATGTATTTGAGTCTTTCTTTGGCTCGTTTCTCAGCAAGTGGTGATGACAGGTGAAGAACGTGTTAGACGACACATCTCTCTCTTTTCAGTTTGTGAGGTATGTAAAGGTGGATCTGAATTTTTACTTCATGTCCTTAGGGATTGTCCTGCTGTGCAGGGTATCTAGAACTGACTTTTGCTTAGAAGTAGGAGACGAGGTTTCTTTGATAAATCTATTCTTGAATGGTTATTCGACAATCTAGGGGATGATAAGCTCATCTTTGGCTGCCCTTGGGCTTTACTTTTTAGTCTTACTATCTGGTGGAACTGGAAATGGAGATGCAATAATGTGTTTGGTGGTTCTCTAACCTGTCGCGATCGAGTGTAGTTTATTAAGAACAAAGGTGTTGAAACGGTTCAAGCCTTTGCTCTTGCAGGAATTGCTTCCTCTCCTCCTGTCCGGGTTGAACAGCGGATAGCTTGGATTAGTCCCCCTGACACATGGTTTAAACTTAATACTGATAGTGCATTGCGAGGTAAACCCGGTCTCGGTTCTGCGAGTGGTGCTCTTCGTGATTCTTCTAGTAATTGGTGTTGTGGATTCACGGTCAATACTGGGATTTGTACAGCTCCTCTTGCTGAGTTTTGGGGTGTGTATTATGGATTGTTTATGGCTTGGGAGAAGGGGGTTCGACGTTTGGAGGTTGAGGTGGACTCTCGTATTGTGGTGGACTTTTTGGGCCTCTAAAACAACATCTCGAAAACAATATTCCAAAATATCAACACGGATCTAACATCATAAGTATAAATGATTAAAAAAATATCAAAACAATCAAACTCCGCGTTATAACGCGGGCATAATCCTAATTATATGTGAAAAATAAAGAATATATTTACATGGTTTGAAACATCGTCGAGTGGAAATTAAATAATAAATAAATAATTGGTGTTTTACAAGCTACAGGGTTGACTAAGAATTGTATTGATGTTATGAATACGTTTTTTTTTTCTTCCGTCTGATTGATAAAAGAGTTTAAGGATTACATAGAACTAAGAAAACAGTAGACCACAAAGAGATCGAGGGATGCATTTAATCCTTCGAAAAGGATGAGAAGATAGCAATCCCAAGGATAAAACCAAAAACAACAATGAATCAAATCTTTCATACGACCTAAGAATTTCCCATAACCTAAGACGAGTTTCAGACTGTCGATGACTTAAAAACAATCCACGACTTTATCTTGAAATGATGATTCTCATTCTTTGTAGATGCCAAAGTTCAAAGATTTCCGAGGTGAGCTAGAAGACTCAGTCAAATTTGTGGGACACGCAATGACTGTAAGACTCCAATCAATCGAGATACAAAAAGAGATTTACTTAAAACATTGAGGGAGAAGAAAACCTTAAACTAAAGCTCCATCGAACCTTTAACAAGTGAATATAAAGGCTGAGAAGAAACTTAGCTAAGCCAAACTAAAGACTTAACTAAACAAGAACTTAACCACAACTAAAATAACCACGAAAAATCCTAGTACAAATGAACTAAACCGATGACCCAAACCGAATACTTCGAAACCACACAATAAAAGTCAAAGAGATTGAGAAAGTAAAGTCACCGGAGGGGTTGGCCAGATCCAAAAAGAATGAAAGCCTGCCGGTCTCCATCTTCCCCACCAGCAAGAGAACTCATGCACCACCACCGTGACTGAGAGCAAACGCAATGAACACACCTCAACCAAGCTAACGACGAGACCTTCCCAAAAACGACCAAAAATCATGGCAAATCTTGAGCATACCAGCGGAATAGGCAAAAGGAGTGGCTGACGTTGATGCTAACTAGCCATCGACCGCCGGCCACCAAGCTTTCATATCTCAAAAGTGAGTGACTATGGCGTCTTCTTGTCGAAGAGAGAGAAAAAAATAAAATACCTTCTAAATTCAGAGGTTATGAATATGTATATAACATAATTATTTGTTTGGCTGATATATTTAAAAAAATTCTTTTACATTTTTTTAACGAATCAGATCCTAAAGATCGATTTGTTTTGTTCTTCTATTAATTTCTGAGTGTGAATCATTGCTAATATGTCACTGGTAATATATTATTCTGTTATGATATGTTGTATCATGTTCTATCATAATAGTTACAAATTATATTCGTGATAATTTTTGGTTTAATCTATTTTGTTATGAAAATGATATAACTATTAATTGTGAGTATGAATTGTTCGAATCGAGTCTAGTAACAGGACTTAAGTCCATGATTCTGATCAAAAGAGGGAAGATAGGGCAAGGATTCTTTCAGGGTTTTGGAGAACAATAAGTGTATTGCAAATAGGATGATTGCTAAGTACAGTATATTGTTTAATGTCTAGTGCCAAAAAGCGGATCCCTTCTTTGTAATACATGCTCCTCTATTTATATACCATAGAGGCGATTACAAGGTTGACTACTGCTACAACCTTCCGTTCATACCTCTTGATTGACCTTATAATGTCATCGCAAACTTGTAATCCTCTCATGATTACATTGACCTCCACTCTTGGGGATCCCAATTCTTTGGTTTCCCCATCTTGTTTTTGCCGTTTTGGTTTTTCTTTGGCACTACTGTCTTGGTTTTCCGCTTTGTAAGCTGCTTCTCGCAACTCGGCTTCTTTTCGCTTTTGTGCCTTGAACTTTTGAGTTTCTTCTTTTGAAAGATTCAACTCTTCTTTGATAAATTTCTAGGCAAGTAGTTCTTGCAACTGTTTTCACTTTGAAGTGAATGACCAGTCCTATTGTGACAGGCACAATATTCACTTCGGTTGTAAGTGTTGTTGAACGGCTTCTTACGAGCTAAGTTATCAGTTTTGCCGACTTGAAAAGCTGTTGCCGAGATTGCTTTTTCTCTGTAACTATGTTGTCTCGGCTCATGGTATTCTTCTTTCGACTCCTTAGCTCCCGAGTCTCAATGAATTTTCTGTGTTCTGGCGAGGATTTACTTCCCCTCTACGTAGTCTGCATGTCTCGCTGCTCTGCAAAGGGCATCTGAGATCATACTGGGCCGATTTACGAAGAGATTTCTTTGTAGGGCCTCATCCGTAAGCATTCTGGTTCTTAAGGCCTCAATGGCCATGTCGTCGCTAACTTTGGATTTAGTCAAGATTTCTTAAATCGTCTGAGATACGACTTTAGGGACTCGTCAAATCCTTGCTTCAAGGACCGTAACTCCACTGTAGAAGTATCTTGGTTGACGAATAGGGCGTATGGCTTCATAAATAACTCGGCAAGTTGATTGAAGCTCTCGATCGATCCAGTCAGTAACTTGGTGAACCACACTAGGGCATCGCCGGTTAGATTCTCGGCGAAGAGTTGGCTGTAAGCTGCATCCTCCTGGTCGGGATTGTAGGTTGTCCAGTTCATCATGATGTTGAAAGCACTCATGAATTTGATCGGATCAGTAGTCTCATAGTATGTAGGGCACCTTATTCTTGGTCCCCGATTCACCGAGACTCTTTTTAGCCTTGGAGCAAAGGGCGAGTTTCGAGCTTGAGCTAAAATTCGCCCAATCTTTGGTGCCGAGCTGGTAGCTTGATGGAACTGAGACCGCATGTCTTCCATGATCCTATACACGACTGCTGCATCCATTGTAGTCGGCGTTTGCTGCCCTGACGCGTTTGGCGTTGTAGTCTGCCCTGATCCGGTCATGTTGGTTGGTTGTGGACTCGAAACTTCTCCAAACAGGTTTCTTTGGATGCTAGCAATACTTCTCCATCTAGTATGTTATTTTGCGTAGATGGGAGGCTACTTTCGTTTAGACGAGACTCAATTCTGTCGAATCTTTCTGACTTTCTTCGATCGGAAGTTTCGAATTGCGTTATCATGTTGTGCACCAAATTTTCGATTGAAAGTAGTCCTTGAGGCGGACTGGGGAAGGCGGCAACTTCCTGAGAGTTTTCTCGGTTCTCCTCCTGAGTATGAACAGAGTTCAAGGACGATTCAAGAGTCAGATCAATGTTCTTAGAGGTTAAGGTTCCTCCTTTTGGGTGAGCTGATGGTTACTTCGTCTTCCACCATCCTTTGTTTCACGTGCACTCCTTGTTCCTGTGTAAAGAATTCGTTCGATGTCTTCCCAACAGACGGCACCAACTGTTCGAACCGGGTCTAGCACAAGGAGGTAAGTCCACAATTCTAATCAAAAGAGGGAAGATTGGGCAAGGATTCTTTCAGGATTTTGGAGAACAAGAAGTGTATTGCGAATAGGATGATTGTCGAGTACAGTATATTGCTTAATGTCTAGTGCCAAAAAGCGGATCCCTTCTTTGAAAGACATGTTCCTCTATTTATAGACCCTAGAGGTGGTTACAAAGTAGATTAGATAAAGGAAAATATACAAATTTCTAGATAAGATCGTATCTAGAAGATTCTTGCTAGATTTTCGGAAATTTTCCATGTCGGAATAGGAAAATTTATATTTCTTTGCTTGCTGAACTTCCTTCAAACTGCATCGCACTTTCAAGAAAGAACTCTTCCGAGTTGAGAATTCGATAAACTTGCCGAGTTCAATACTTAGAATTTGGCCCATTGTTTCCGTGTACCAAAGTAGGATCTCGGATGCACCTCCAACATGAATCATCACTAATATGCCACTTTTGTAGTATATAATTTTGTTTTGATATGTTGTGTCGAGTTCTTTCACAATAGTTACAAAATAAATATGTGAACATTTGTGGTTTAATCTATTTGTTACGTACATAATACAGGTTTATTATTGAGTATAAATCATCGCTAATATGTCGCGTTTTGTAACATATTATTTTGTTATGATATGTTGTGTTGTGATCTATCATAATAATTATGAAATAGATTTTTGAGAATTTGTAGTTTAATCTATTTTACTATGGAAATATACAAGCTTTGTTTTTCATGTGTACTAATTGGCGCTAGTATGTCACTTTTTATAACATACTAGGATGCTACCCATGCGGGTAACGTAGGCTTATATAAATTTTATGATATTCTATATCGAGCGGCCATTTTTAAAATTGGTAACAATTTGAGATTGCAGATGTAGTATGTGGTTTGTCGTCATTTTTGGTTTATCATATAGGCTCTGATTGGTAAAATTGCATAATCACCTAATAACATAAATAAAATAAAGTTGCATAATAAAAGTTGCAGAATAAAAATTTTGCAGAATGATATATTGCAAAATAAAATTTTGTAGAATCAAATGGTGATTTAATAACTTTTGTTGAATGACAGAATATAATTTAATATTATTAATATACAACTATTAATTTTTTGATAAGCATTTTAGTATATTATATATATATTTTTTATATTTAGGAAACTAATAATTTATAGAACTTAATTATATATATAATACTTGAAAATATATTTTATAAATATTATTAAAAATATAACACATTTGTTGCTTAATTATTATTTGATACATAAAATATATAATGATGTTTTGAAATCCAAATCATAGATGCAATTTCATTTCTTACAATTTTCATTTACAAATTAGGTAAATGTTATTTGTATATAATAAAATAGTAAAATTATAATTAGTTGCATGGTAAATTTTATTAGAGACTCATTGACTAAATATATTTTGCATATAAAATTTCTTACTAACTAATACATGTCAACATTTCAATTATTTTAAAATAAATAATAGAATTATAGGTTATTGGTAAATAATTATTACATGTCTAGGTTATAAAGGTAAAAAAGTTTAATTTTGTTGAAGCTAAAAAACGTTAGAAACAAAGAAAGATGTAAAGAGTATATTATATTTTTTTATTTTTAGGCAAAAAAAGCAACAAAATCCTACTTTTTTGCATAATGACTTTTTCCTTAGTAAATTTTTAGGCAGAAAGAAAAGTTACAGAATTGCATCACATTACGCCATTATGCACATTATGTTTATTGGCAAAATTTTAGCAGAATCGCATTAGATTACGCCATTATGCGATTATGCCATAACTAATCGAAGCCATAATAAATCACTCATTTTCCAGCTTATGTGGTGAAATATTAAAATATTTTGGTGTATATAAATCATGCATAATATCAGTTTGACCTTAGGTAAAAATTATTAGTTTAACCGAATAAATAATAATGTGTACAAAATATCTGTTTGTATTTTAGTACAAAAAACTGCAAGATTCAGTAAGACTCGGTTATGGGTCTGGTCTATTTAAATTTGCTTGGCCTTGAGTACGTTTAAAATACACAAAAAATAAATTGGAACGACAATATTTGATATTGTAATCAATTCTTTCTCTTCAAATGAACATAAATTCTTCATTTAAAAATAATGTCAATCAATGAATTTCTATTCGATATATTGCTGTAAAATACCACAAAATAAATAATTTTTCAAATTTTTACTGCAAATTTAATCTCCTAATTATTACATAAGAAAACTTTTCATAAAATAGACTTTCATCAGTTTTTTTTTTTTTTGACAAACTACTTTTATCAATTACATTAAGAATATAATATATATTTTATGGATGCCTCCAAAATATGTAGAGTGGACAAACTCAGTTAGAAGGCAGCTCTCATCAACATCGTACACGATTCTTCAACGGTGTGATCATATGTAGAGAAGAACCATAAATTGAATATGGTTGTTTCAGAAAATGTAATCTATAGGCAATAATCTTCCATTCTCTATATCTGGGAAGATTAGAGTGAATAATCCTTTAAAAAATTTCTCTCACTGGCCTAATCCATAAGTCTGCTCGATTTTCTACACGTTTGTTTGCGGTTATTGTATTTGTATTCAATCAAGCACACTGATTAGTGTTGCTTTTAATAGACTTTTATCAGTTATCCATCTAAGCCACGTCTATTATAAACGTGGAGGACTGATGTCTTTGGGTTCTTATTATCATATGAGACAAATGCTTTAAGTCGTTTACTAGTTTTTAATTATTTCTAAATCAAAACAATACTCTAAATGACATCTAACCTTCGATTATTGTTAAATGATATCTAACCTTCTATTCTTTTTTAGTTAAGGTTAAATGACATCTAACCTTCGATTCTCTTTTTTTGTTCTTCCCCTACTTTTCTTTAGTTTCTTTTTTCTTCTTCAATTCTTCTCCTTTCTTCTTTGTCCTCTTTTTCAAATATAAGTTTGGTTTTAGGAAAGTAAACAAACGAACAAACTTTGGTTCATCATGGTAATGTATATATGGTTTTATAATAAACAAGGTTTGGTTCATTATGGTCTGTTGTCAAGTTTGGTTTTTATAAAGTGAGCAACAGAAAATAGGAAGGTCACGTAACAAAATCAAGAAGACAAAACATTTCTTACAATCTCAAATTAGAGGACAAAGTTTTACATGTCTTACAGTATCAAAAGTGCAATAAAGTTTACCTAAAAATCCAACAATTTGCTGCAATGAAGGTTCAATATGCAACAAATTTCAAGTTCAAAAATCAATAACAAAGCTGACAGCAAAAATAATCTTTTACTGAATTCCTTTTTCTCTATTAGATTTGGGAGTTCAAGTGTCTTCCATCTTGAGTACCTCTTGTTGTTTCTTCATGAGTACATTCTTGTGCCTCTTAGAGCTCCTCCTTATTCACCTCCGCTCTAATAACACATACAAAAGAAAGAGAAAAAATGATAAAACTGAAGGTGTAAAATTGAACAATTGATTGATTAAATACAAAACCTGATTGATCTAATACCTGACTTTCTGTGGCCTCCCTCTTTGATGTCTGGCTGTAGGCACAAAAATTTCACTGAAAAACATTGAGGAGATAATAGATTTGTTCTGATTTGCTGTAGCAATCATTTTAGTCCTTTTTTTTCTTACATTCTCCAAATTTAGATGAACATGAATGTTAGAGGAAAACCTTTACACTTCTCTTCAATGAACTTCTGAATAGCGTATTGGTTAGATCCAATTCTTTCTTTCAATGTGACGATAACATCCTTGATCATCTGAATTGCAACAACAACAAAAACCAACCAAAATCAAAATCAATACTGAATCTCAAAATCAAAATCCGGCTAAAGAAACACAAAATCGAATAGCATACTTCTTCATACGAATCAGTGAGGAGAATCAATAGGACAATAGGAACAATGATTTTAATATTTTTCAATGAGGAGATTCGTGCAATACATTGGATGAATATTCCGATTTGGAGAGTCGACCAAATCAATATATGAGATTCGAACTTGGGAGAAGATGATTTCGATCAATAAGGTGGTTACGTAAAGGATAAGGAGTGAGGTACTTATTAAAGTTGGAAAATAAAGGTGAGAGTGGTTAAGGAAATAGTGGGAACATGATTTTTAAAAAAGACATAGAGAAGACATGAAGGTGTGTTTTGCTTTTGATTGTGTGTTTGTGAGAGATTTTCGGTGAATGATAAAATGAATGACTAAAACATAATTTTTCTTAAGTATGTTTTGTAATTATTTACAAATAGAGGTTGTTTAGAGAAATAGACCTCCGTTTTAATAAAAGTATATTTGCAACAATTTATTTTAAAATTAATTTGTATCTAATTAATTACTAGATAACTGTGTTTATACAATTTGTAACTATATTTACTACGAATGTATTCATAACGAAATTTGTAGCTATATAAACAAAAGTTCGAGTGAATTAATTCTGTTAATACTTTAATTTTTTTTTTTTTTTGAAATATATACTTTTAATGTTTCTATCAAAAGTGAATATATGCTAATGGTCTTTAGTCTAATTGTATGTGGTAAGTCCACTAAAGACAACCAGCTTTGAATCCAACACTTGCTTTAGTCTCTGTTTGTGTCTCTTGAATCGCCAAATATATATTCTTTTTTGTGATTTTTCGATAGATTAGAAATCAATATCTTATTACGAGTCATTCCGACAACTTCCGGAGAAAAAGGACCGAATGACTCTATGAAATTACGTCGATACTTCCACATGTTTTTCGTTATCTGATTCAAGCTCTACTTCACTGGCCAATATTTTTTTTATTTCATATTTCCACTTAAAATATAAAAAGTAAGGAATAAGAGATTTACTCTATTATTTAAAATTAACTGTCATATTTATATCATTCGTTGGTGCTGCTAACTCCCCTTTAGGTAACTGGATAATTTTCCACGGTAAAAGGGCACATCTATGAATTGAAAGGTCCGAACGATCAACTCTGCAATCAGTTGTTAGAATCAATAGGTCTTCAAATCATTCATTTGAAAAAATTGAAAGTACACTTTTATATCTTAAGATTGAGTTTCACCGCTTATATTATGTAGGAACTTGACTAATGCACCTGTCAATTATGGTTCAATGTTGAAAAAAAATATTAAATGTGAATATATATTATTCTAAAGCATCTTATCAAGAATATAAAAAGGTCTTTCAAATTACTTAATTTTTTTTTCTTCTTTTTTGTTTTCCATCTGTCGTCCTACCACAAGATCACGTACAAGGTTCCAAACCCTCCGTAAAATATATATCCCACATTCATTATTTGTATTGGCTTTATATATTTTATTTGTATACGCTTTTTATCTTTCTTTTCTTCTTCCAAAGCCAAAAAAGACAACAATAGACGGCCCCAAAAATTTACGAAAGAAAATTCTTAATAAAGAGAAATAGATTCATAGCAGTTGAAATTAAACAGTTGTTGTATGCATGCACTAGATTTGTTCTTTACCTTTAAAATTCTTATTATTTATTTTGTCACAATTAAAAGAAAGAGATGCAATATTTCCGTTTACATCGTTTAATTCAAGTAATGCACGAGTTACATATTAACCTGAAATTGAAGTCCGTAAAAAGAACTACAAATTAAAGTAAACACATAAGTACAATATTTTTTAAAATAAAAACTTTAATTACTATAACACAACCATTAAAGTTTAAGCCAGAAAAAGTATATACAGCAAATGTTTGGGAAAAATCATTTCAAAATTTTGTTTGGTATGACATTAAAGTTAGCTAATGTTAACACTAAAAGCCGATTCAAGGTCAAATCGTGGACGACAGACATTCAAGAGCAAAAGGAAAACGTAAACAATGGTGTTTATTCACGAATGCACAACACGTGTCATGATCTAGACCTCAATCTTTATTTATCTGAATTAATTGGTTGCCTCAACTTTATATATTTTTCTAATCCTCGTTTCCTCTTCCATGCATTAGAAGAAGGTAGACTAATAATATAACTTTTGTATTGTAGAAGGAAGACTAATGATATTTTTTCACTTTAGATTATTATAATGCAATTTTTATCTTTTCATTTTCATTATATAATAATTATCATTTGTCTCCATACATCGTGAAAGGTTAGAGAGCCTAAAACTTTCGCTCCTAAACATATAGATACATAGATATGTGACCTTGTGTGAGTATATAGAACAGTATAATTTGGCTAATAAGGAATTAAATAAGTGCAGTTAGTATATAATTAATAGACCTATTTTGTCATCACACCCTCATTATCATGATATCAGCAAACTAACTTTTTTTCAATTTCGAAATTGTAACATGTAAATTAACCTTTAACGTATAGTGAAACTTTAGTCATGAATCATTTTACAATCATTAAGTCTATTTCTTATTCTCTCGGCGCTTAACAAAGACCATGACATATAAATAATGTTTATAAAAAAAATTCAATAATTGGATCGCCAAAATTTAATTTATAGTTAAACTTATTTTCAAACTCCAACAATATTATGTAGAATGAACACAATTCTTTAGAGTCCAACAAGAAAAGGGAATGGAAATGTTTCTATATGAGTTACGTACAAAACTAATTAGAACGTACGTACGTATAAGCATTAAACCCATTAAGAACATGATCTAATATACTTTAATGTTAATGAGTTTGGGGTGATTAACCAAGTATTTACGACTATTTGGACTTTATTTCCTAATTCGAAGTAGTATATAATGAGGACTTAATTTTCGTATTCTATACTTGAAGACCATAAATTTATATATATTAGTATCCAAAGACCCATCTATTTTGTCGACACACGCGTCATTCATTCCTTTCAGAGATTAGATTGAATTTTGATATCACTAGAAAGTTGTATAGGAATCTATATAAAATGCGTGTGACGTTGCAGAGTTAATGCTTCGAATATGGTTCATTACGTTGATATTTGAATATATTACTCCTAATTTTCGACTACTACCTCGATGATTAAAATTGACGAGACCTTAGTGTAGTTTTAGGCACGGGTCGGACATCCGAAATTTTCATGATATTCAGATTTAGATCTAGATCCGTGTTTTTATTACCTGTATCCGGATCAAAATACTATAGATATCTAGGATTTTATATCCGCGAATATCTGGATCCGAATTTGTGGCCACAAAATACCATTTTTTACATTACATAATTTTTTTTATAAAAAATCATATCATATTTATAATAAAAAGATGGTAAAAATAATTTTTTCGATTTATAATACTAAAAATTATTAAAATTTTTAATTTTTATAGAAAATACTGAAATTTATTAATTTTTTATAATTTATATTAACATATCGATAAAATTTAATTAAAATACTTTTATATTTTAATTTTCAATATTAGCACCTAAAAATATTATATAGTTCATGATTCAATAATTAAAAAATTAACTTACACATTAACATATTTAAAATTATTTAACAGAAATAATACATTTTATAAAAAACATACACTAAATATTTTAAATCAGATCAAATCTAGAACAAAAAATATTATTACCTGGATCAGGAGTCATACCCACAGATCTGTAAATTTTATAATTCGGATCCGGATCCGTGTATTCCAAATTCTCAAAGTTTCGGGGCAGATTAGAACGGATCACAAATCGAATCTCGAATTCCAAATAATATGCCCAAAGCTACTAAGTGCCATATACATATACTATGATTGCTAGTACTTTATAAGACTTACAAATGTTTTAGAATCAATCATCTAAGTCGTTTGTGGTATATCTTGTGTAAATAACAATATTAAAAAGGCATATTCTACAAAGTTAAAAGATAACAAGTTAATAAAAGGTTTGCACAAGAAATTTTAGTCATTCGCAAAAAAAAAAATTATTAAAAAAAAAAGAAATTAAATTTTTATAGTCTAAGAAACTAGTTTACATTTCTGCATGAAATTCGTCCTATTATTATTTTATTATTTTTTTTTTTTATTTTAATGACAACTAGATTGATAAAATTTTATTTATGACAAAAAATTTGTCTTTAATCTCCTGTTAACTACTATATATTTATTTTTAGTTGGAGCATTTAATCACAAGATTTAGAATAATTCAGCTAATTCTTGTCATAATTAATAACAGATTTTCTTGAGCAAACCATTTTCTTTGTTGAAAGCTTCAAACACGGCAAAATTATATTCATTTATAAATAAATTAGAAAACAGATTTAAGGAAACCAGATATAATTTGGGGTGCTTTTGGTCGAATTAATTTGCTGACATTATAATACATCCATTAATTTATAAATAATTTTATACAGTGGTATTCCTTCCCGTTTAAACATCTCAAACTATAAAATGATTTGTTATAAAACCGTTGGATCCTGTTGGACGGTGACAATAGATCTGTTACTACAAGGCCACGTGGCACAACTTGAGCTTCGTTCCATCTGACAAAACATCAAAACTTGTCTGATGTTCAACACCTTATCTTGGAGAATACGGTTCTCCAAACGTAGACGATCATTCTCCGATTTGGTTTGTTGACAATGGTATAAAACGTACCGAAGCTGGTTTGATAATTCCCGGTTCTGAGTATTGAGCTGGTTTAGCTGCATATTCATCTCCTGCAAGTGCTTTTGTTTCTTTTCTCGTGACCTCTTAGCTGATTCCCGGTTCGATAATTTCCGTTTCTTTCTACGTTCATCGGTGTTCTCTGTAGGAGCAACGTCTGAACCGGACCGGTTTACTGAACCAGAGTCATGAGAAGAGCCTGGTTTTAGATCCATTGATGAATTAAAGACCGAGAAGAGGGTTGAAATGTCCCACTGTGTGAAACCGGTTTCAAAATCCGAAATAGGGGTTGCTAGATCCGGTTCAGATGAGAAAACCGGATAATTAGTAGACATCATGGTTTAGTGGTTACTTAACAAACAAAAAAAGAAGAATCTGAAAATGTAGAGAGGGAGAGAGATTAGAAGGAGAAAAGGGAAGAATTGCATTGTTGGAGACCCAAATTTATAGGCGAAACAATGGGCCCTACACGAGGGCTATTTTCGTCAAAGTGTGTTAAATTTTCCTTTTTCTCTTTTCTTTTCTTTTTTTCTCAGAGAAAAAAAATCAACAAGATAAAAAGAAAAAGAAAAAGAGGAAAATGAGTCGCAATCAAGTGAGGGAAATTGTTTGGACACGTGTCGACATAGGATTAGACGTAACTCAAAGTAATTTGGAGTGGCAGAAGCTTTTTTAACTCCAAAAGTAATTATCTTTTGTAAATTAAGCACATTGGAATATAAGATTCACTGAATTGGTCAAATGACCATCAATGTGTTGAGTTTAACTGAATAGTCATTTATCCAATGTGATACATGATTTTCATTGGATAAATAATAGTAGAATCAATTTTTGACAAAAGAAAAAAAAACAAAAAGTAAGTGGTTAAGTCCGGTTTATAAAAAAAATGGTTAAGTCCGCAGATATCTATCCATCTTTAATTGATTTTGTTAAGAGTTCAAGAGTGAATTTAATCTATGAATTGGATATCGTCGATTTTGTTTGACAAAAATAATTGTATTCATGTAATTGTGAAATCATTTGATTTGATAATTTATTTATTTTGTAACGGAAAAATTTTATGTTTAGAATCTGATTAGTTCGGCAATCTACAGAATTTCAGATTATTTCCCCTATTTAACATGAATACCAAAAATGTTTGACAGGTAGAATCAAACCAACTCAAGTTGATCAACATAAATTATGGTTGGTACCGTTTCTTTTGCTTTGCAACAAGCCAACAAAGTGCAACTCTAAACCTCGTTATAAAAGTTGAAGATGGAATCACATGTTTGTTTTATTTTTCATATTTATTTTGGGGTAAGATTCGTATCGTTTCTGGTATATGTAATTGGAATTATCGTTCGTGAAATCTACGTTCCATGAGACTGAAGATGAAGTTATGGGTTATGGACCATAAAGATTGAAAAAAGCATATATCTTATAGCATAAAAAAGAAGAAGAATATATACATACATATATTCTGATATGCATATATATATATATATTTTTTTTTTTTGGTAGGCAGACTTTCGTATTTAAATTCAAAATATACATGATGGATGATCATTATACGTAAAAATACAAAGTTATCACTAAAGCAGCAAATGACCAAATATTTGGATCTATCTAATTAGAAAAGTTACCTTGAATTTCAATTCAATTTGATATATTTGCTTTTGGTACTTAAATTAATCGATAATATTACGTCTTGTTATAAAATATTGTCTTTACACAAGTTATTGTATTATTTGGAAAAGTGATGCTCCGAAGTTTTTCTTTTGCCATATACTGATCATAATCATATAAAGATGGCTTTCAAACCTAAACTCGATGGACCATATACTTACGCATATTTATGTGGATGTAAATAGGATTTAAAATGAATCAAAACTCATATTTTATTACTTTATATTAACAATATTGTGAGATTTTTTACAAAAATATAGTCTCAGGCTCACAACAGAATACATGTTATTAACAAAACAGAGAACTTTTTGGTGCTGGAGAAACTAAATTATTTGTTTCCAACAAAAATTTGTTTTCGTTACAACAGAAAAAAATTTCTACAATAACATGTAGCCAAGAAAAATATGTGGTTAACGGTATAAAACCACATTTTTTTACTATAAATGGTTAACTGATAGTTTTTATAATATTTTTCATCAGAACTTGATTTTAAATACAGTTTACATTATGAATTTTATATTGTGGATCTAATTATTGAGAAAAAAAAATTGTTTATTGTAAGAAAGGAGAAAAAGAAAGAGAATATTCGAGATGGTAGTTTTCTTAAGAGCAAAGCTGTTTTATAGAGACCGTTGCTAAGGAATACACCAAAATAAAACAAAAGAAAGCAATGGCTCATTATTAATAAAACTCTTTCAACTTTACAATGTTACAAGTTTGTTGGAGATCATGTTCATGTGCATGACCACTTTTACTTTTTCTATTTTAATATTTAAATATAAAAAAATTTAAAAGTTATTTTATAACCAATAGTTTTAACAACTTTCTTTTAAAGAACTGGCCAATTGTCACAACTTACTCATACAATGAAAACACACTCTTTTTTGAGATAAGATATTAAACGTATTTGTTATTTTATATTTACAAATTAATGAGGAAAATTTTAATGAAATATATAAAAAAAGTAATGAGGAAGACTATAGTCGTAAAATGCATTTTTTCTACCAAAATAACATGTTTAAATTAAAAAAATAATAAAAGATTTTTATATAAGCATATTCTTAAATTCTAAATAGTAAGACATATTCTTTTTTTGATATCTCGGATGGCTTAGATTTAGGTAATATATGACTGTTATCTCAAGCTCGGTTACACCTAAAACCAAGAAAAGCTATGTAAATGCGTTTGAAATGTCACGCATAGTATGATTTTATTTCGATGGGAGATCGAATTTAGGTAGTGTATGACCATTGATAAGACAGATTTTTTATTTTATAGTGTCAAGAGTTTTTCAAAAAATTATACTTATATAAATTCTATGCTTATATTGGTTTTCAACATTGATATATGATTAAATTTGTTTGTAAAAAGGTTATCATATAAAAGGTGTATTAAACCATATATATTTTTGAACCATTTGTAATTTATAACTTTTAAGATGATTTCAAGGTAAAAACATAGTTTTATATCTGTGTATTTTTAACTAAATAAAATTTTGGAACATAAGTTCATAAAAATCCAATGTTTAATAAAATTTTTATCTAAATAATTAATAAGGTACAATTTTTATCTAAATAAAATTTTTAGTCTAAAATCCAAGAGAACTTATAAAATTTATAAGGTTTTTATAAAAATTTATAAGGTACTTATTAAAAATTTTAAAAAGTGTTTATAAAAATTTATAAAGTATTTATAAAAATTTATAAGGTATCTTATAAATTTATAAGGTGTTTATAAAAAATTTGTAAGGTGTTTATAAAAATTTATAAGGTATTTATAAAAGTATTGTAAAGTTTTATAAGTGAACTTATAAGATATTTTGGCAGAAAATTTTTTTTTGGCGGAAAATTTTTTTTTTCATAAACTATTTTTTTATAAAATTTGGTTTTACAATAAAAAATTTTGGTGGGATTTCTTTTTTTTGCGGGAAATTATTTTTTTGGCGGAAAATCTTTTTTTGTAAATTTTTTTTTTTTAATAAGTAATTACCTTTAACTCTTGAGGGTATTTTTGTCATTTTTTATTAGAGAATGATATTTTTTAAAAAGACAAATTTCAAAGAACATTTTTATGAAGAGATACATTGAAAATGACATTTCTTAAAATTTTTCATTTAGATAACATTGATGGTACTTTCTGAAATGACTAATTTCTTTTTTAAACGTTTCAAAATTTATAGTTAAATAACACTTCATTAATCATTTTAATAAGTACATCGTTTCACATAATTGTGGTTGGCATGAAAAAGAAAAAAATCATTTCACATGATTGAATTATTGACTCCATAGAGACTTGTGTTAGTGTAGTCATTAGACTATGTACAATGTTTTAGAATTCAACATCCTACTCTTTTTTACACTTTTTTAACATTTGACATAACTTTTTCTCTTTACGTACCATCTAAATTTATATATATATATATATATATATATTAAACTTATATATTTTATCATTTATGTTTATTATTTGTAAGTTTGTATGCCACGTAGCATTATTCTCGATCTTCTCTTTAGATTCGATATGTTGAAAAAAAATCAATATGATTGGATGCATGTCATCTTTCACTTTTTTTTTAATTCACAATTGCATTCATTTAGCTGCTAATTTTATTGTAACAAGTAATACTCCATACTCTCTCCATTGTAACTGGTCCTAGGGTTTGATTGGTTACACATAAAATATTTTACAAACGATATACTTATTTTGCTACCAATCAATACTTTATTTGAAATGATAAACAATCTTTTCAAGCAGTCGTTTAGATTTACTTAAGTTGTTTGCAAATAGAATTATTTTTCCAAACGACCATCGTTTATAAATACAAACAATAATTTATTTCTACATTTTACACATAATTAATTTTTTAAAAGTATATAATTCACATTATAACTGAAGAAGAAGAATCATTCATGTACATTTAGAAAAATAGCTATTTATTGATGTAAAAATAGTAATTGTAATCTATATATTTGTTTTATATCAAAAAAGTTAAACTATATGATATTGCTTACTTTTGAGAATAATTATTTTAAATTAATTGTACATACTACATTTCATCTCATTATATTATTCAATCGTTGCAATTTTACCAATCAACATTAATTTTCGAAAGACATTTTTTTGAAGATATTTTTGCCAATAACAATATTTTCAAACAACTTTAGCTTCAACAACTCATTTTTTTTTCAAAAATGGTCGTTTGAAACAAACATTATATTTTTGCATGATCGCTCGTGCAAATCATTCCATTCCGAAGTCGAAGTTGTCAAATGGGCAATGTTTACACATTCTGGTAGTTTCTGGACGGGATATACAAATATCTAGCCCATTTACTTTGATAAATGAATACATAATTGGGTACACTTACACGAGGCCCAATATGAGCCCGTACTGAAATTTCGTATATAAATTTTTGTTTTTTTGGGCTAGCTGCTGCAGTAAATTTTATATATTATTTTTATCACTATTAAGTCAATTATGAGATTTCTACAAATTTTCGACAGAAAAAATCAATTTCTTCTCTTCATCGGGATGATATCTTATTCATCGAGTATAGTTCTTTGAATTAATAATTTACTCTTCTGTATTGATGTGTGAAAATTTTTGTAAGTGGAAACTATCGTTATCTTCTATATTCTTTTTTTTTTTCAACCTTATTCTTATAATTCGATCGATAAGGTCTGATTTATAGCCAAAATTTATATTTTAAAATTTCTTTTTTTTCTTTTTTTTTACATCAGGAAAGAATCGAACTCTGATACCTATGAAAAAATAAAGTGGCTACTACCACTAAATCACACGTCATAGTCCTCTATAGTTTTTTATTTGGAAACTAAAAAATCTTTATTATCTCTTAAAGTAGTTAATGTTGACCAATGTGAACAACTTACTACTTGTTATAAACGTACAACATACCATATTATGATTTCCCTTGTTCACATGCAAACCAGAATTTTCATAATAGCAAAACCTATTTAAACCCATGAATCTTGTTATAAACCAAACTTGCGATTCCTAATTAATTTACATCCATAAATGTGTGCTTGAGGTACATGCAATCAGATTGGCATGTTTATATAATCTTCTTGAGAGTTTGTGATATAGAGATATAAAAAAGCTATTGATCATAACTATGTTTTGAATTGTTTGTGGAAAGATGAGTTTCCATACAAAAGGTATTCTTCGATTTTAAGAGAAAGCCTTTTAAATCTCGGTGTTGAATAGTTATTTTTAAAAATTTTAAACGATAATTTATGTTTTTATAAACAATCAGATCAATAAAATCTGATTCATAAAAGAAAATGTTCTCATCTAAATTGAACTATTTTTTTTTAAATAGTTTAAATATTATCTTCTAATGAAGTTTAACTAAGTGTTTTAGTAATGATGAGGAATGTTCTCCTCTAATAGAGTTTAACTACTCTCTTTTAATTGAGTTTGAATGTTTTCAAGTAAGGATAAGAAATGTTCTTTGATCAAAAAGACTATGTTATTAAAGAAAAACCAAAACTGATCAAGACAAATGGATTTGGATTTGGTGATAATTTCTCATTGTGGCAACTATGACTTATATAAAATTCTACATCAATCAATGTGTGATTTGGGATAAGCATTATTTTTCTTTACTTTTCATGTGGTTTTAATTCTTGTCACGTATATAATTTGACCATTGAATATCGAATCTGTTATTATCATTTGGCGCGACTTTAAATAGTCATCGAAATCAATCTAGAAGATGAGATAATTATTTAATTGTAAGAACTTTCCATTCTCACTAAATTCAACGGACCATATCTGGAATAATAGAATTTTAACTTTACTAATTCTACGATTATAATAATTATTTTATTATAATAAATTAATATTAGATAGACCGGAGCTTCCATCATATTAAAACCAGTGGCGATATGTACTTGAGAACTAATAAAGAAAAGAGCAATTGAAAATTTGATAAGAAAAAAATCTAACGTATTTGAGAATATGGCAATAAGAAAAATTACATGTCCCAAGAAGAATATATGTTTGTAAGTTGTTGGATAAATAGAAAGATAATTAAGAATATATTGGAGTTTGGATCTTGACCGAAGAATTTTGGGTTACTTCATCAATTAGCAACTGAATATGCTCTTCAACTTTCGGTGTTGGAAGATCAATTTCATCAACTATATGTACCGTAAAACTTTTGGTTTTTAATTTATAGAGACAGTTAAAATACAATTACTTATTGATTAATGAATTTATTTTTCTTTACATTAAAAAATTGGTCGTGATAACCACATATATTAATTTTAAATTTTTTTAACAATAATTGAATCATTAAGTTCTAAACCATAATCTAAACCCATCTTAAAACATTTTTAATTTACCTTTTATAGTTGAGAAATCAGATCTTAATAATTTACCATCCGACTAAAAATAACTTGACAATCTTTTCAGAATTATAAAAAGTCTTTGTTTTCTGGTTACTTAAAACATGATCATTTTCGTAATTGAAAAAACTCGAACCAAAATAAATGTTCAACACCAATTAATTGGTTGTGTAATCTTACATAGTGGACAACATAGATTTGCTTTTAGTATATATCAATAGTATGGTCCAATTCAATTGTACATATTTCGGTTTAGTTGTAAATAGCTTGGTTTAGTTAATCGGTTATTTACTTTTCAATTGTATATAAACAGATATTGTACATTGTTGTTAAAAAAAGAAAAGGAAAAATAGTTTTGATAAAGTTTGTTACAACATTGTTATGGTAGCAGAGCATTGTCCTTCTTCTTCCTTCGATAATCTTCGAAATTCAGAAAACTTCCACAAATCTTCAATTTCTCTTTGAATCTTTCGTTCTTCGTCTTCATTTTCTCTTTTCTTTGTGGTTTTGAAGCTCAATTTCAACTCCGATGGGGGCGTAGAGGAAAAGTACAAACGAGAAACTCGAAATCGGAAAACGAAATCTCCGATTCTCAAGCTCAACGTGAGATGTTTTCTTCAGATGATCAAGATGAAATCGGAAAGAAGCAACAGAGTATCGTTAGGTCCAAACTGCAAAATAATACTCACTCGACTTCTCCGAATCGTGTTTCATTTGACAATGCTCACAGTCCTTTCTTCCTTCATTCAGCCGATCATCCAAGTCTCTCTATTGTATCTCATGTTCTAGATGGAAGTAACTATAACAGTTGATCAATTGCTATGCGTATTAGCTTAGATGCGAAAAACAAACTGAGTTTTGTTGATGGTAGCTTGCCTAGACCTTCTAAATCTGATAGATCTTTCAAGATATAGAGTATATGCAATAGTATGGTTAAATCCTGGTTGTTGAATGTGGTGAATGAGGAGATCTATGCAAGTATTTTGTATTATCAAGATGCTGCAGAGATGTGGAATGATTTATATAGCAGGTATAAAGTCAGTAATCTTCCACGCAAGTATCAGATAGAACAAGCTGTTATGAGCCTCAAACAAGGTTACTTGGACTTATCTACTTATTACACTCAAAAGAAGACTTTATGGGAGTAACTTGCCAATACAAGAACTTCATCAGTTAAGAAGCGTAATTGTGATCAAGTCAGGGAACTACTTGAGGAGGCAGAAACTAGCAAATTATACAGTTTCTCATGGGACTTAATGACAACTTCAGCACAATAAGAGGTCAGATTCTCAGTATGAAGCCTCATCCTGATTTGAGTGAAATATACAATATGCTTGATCAAGATGAAAATCAGAGAATTGTAGGGAACTCTACAACAAATCCTTCTGTTTTTCAAGCACAGTATAAACCACCAGATTCAGCTACGATCTGCTACTCACAAGGGAATAATAAACCTAAGTGCTCTCATTGTCTCAAATCAGGTCACACTGTGGACAAATGCTACAAATTGCATGGATATCTTCCTGGTCATCCAATGAGAAACAAGAAATCTACTGCTACAAACTCTGCAACAGATAAGGTATCTGCTACTGCAAATATGGTTTCTGAAATTGAACCAGATAAAGATCAAGACAATATGTCAAAGGATCAGATCCAGGCTATAATTTCGTACTTGAGCACACGTCTTCATGCTTCTAGTAGTACTTCGGGTTCTGATAATTCTCGTGCTTCGACTTCAACTTTTGTACTAGTTGTCAATCAAATTTCTGGTACAATTATCTCTTTTAGAGCTATATCACATCCTAATTCTTACTATGACATGTTAACTTCTTCTATATCTCATGGAACTGAACTGTCTGGTAGTGATTGGGTAATAGATTCGGGAGCTAGTCACCATGTTAGTTATAATAGACATTTATTCAGAGATTTCAAACCATTAGAGAATAACTATGTTACCCTTCCTAATGGCTACACTGTGAAAATAGAAAGCTTTGACTATATTCAATTGTCTGATACTGTCTCTCTTCACCATGTTTTGTACATTCTTGTTTTCAAGTTCAATTTGTTGAGTGTTGGCATGTTGACTGATTTTTATAATTTTGCTGTCGCATTCACCTCTGATACTTGTTATATCCAGGATCGTACTCGGGGATTGATGATTGGTCAAAGTAGTCGTGTTTCAAGTTTATACATTCTCAGTGTCAATTCCTCTCATAGTGCTTTATTATCTACAGGTTCTGCTTCTATTTGTTATAGTTTCTTTGTTGATCATTGTATTTGGCATAAAAAGTTAGGATACCCTTCTGATTCTGTTCTTGATACTCTTTCTAGTTCATTGTCATTATCCAAAGTTAAGAATAAAGATAAACATTCTAATTGTTGTCATATTTGCCATTTAGCAAAACAAAAAAGGCTTTCATTTCCTGTGAGACAAAATATGTGTTCTAAACCATTTGAATTGCTTCACATTGATGTTTGGGGTCCTTTCTCTGTTTCCACTGTTGATGGTTTTAAGTATTTCTTAACTATAGTGGATGATTACAGTAGAGCTACTTGGATTTATCTTTTGAAATTGAAGTCTGATGTTCTTCATGTTTTTCCTGATTTCATTGCAATGATTGAAACTCAATATGATGCTAAAGTTTGTTCTGTTAGGTCTGATAATGCACCTGAATTGAAATTCACTGATTTGTTCTTGAAAAAGGGAATTAGATCATTTCATTCTTGTCCTGAAACACCTCAACAGAACTCGGTGGTTGAGAGAAAGCATCAGCATCTATTGAATGTAGCTAGGGCCTTAATGTTTCAATCTGGGTTGCCATTGGAATATTGGGGTGATTGTGTGTTAACATCAGCTTTTCTCATCAATAGAACTCCCTCTGTGGTTATAGAAAATAGTATTCCTTATGAAAGGCTTATTAAACAGAAACCAGATTACACTATGCTTAGGAGTTTTGGTGTTTATGTTACAAATCCACTTCTTCCAAACAGAGACACAAATTCGAACCAAGGGCTCAAGCTTGTATATTCTTAGGTTATCCTTCTGGTGTAAAGGGTTATAGAGTCTTAGATATAGAGACACGTTCAGTTTCAATTTCTAGACATGTCATATTCTATAAGGATATTTTTCCTTTTGCTTCTTCTAATATCACAGAAGATTCAAGAGACTTATTTCCTCATTATTCCTCACCAGCAACACCCGATGGTTCCTTAGTGCCTCTTATGCACCCATCTTCTGATACTCCTCCCCATCGTGATGAGATATCATTTGTGGTTTCAATTCCTTCTGAGTCGAAATCACAAAGACAGAAATGAGCCCATAAACACTTGCATGACTTTCATTGTTATAATAATATTCTTACTAATACTACTCCTTATCCCATTAGCAACTTTATTTCGTACTCATATCTATCTGATTCCTTCAAAGCTTTCATTAATGCCATCACAGAAATCCCTATACCTCAAAGTTATTCAGAAGCACGAGAGTTTTAGGTTTGGTGTGATGCTATTGGAGTGGAAATTGACGCTTTTGTAAGGACTGATACATGGACAGTTTGTGAGTTGCCTGAAGGTAAGAAAGTTATAAGTTGCAAATGGATTTTTACTGTTAAGTATAATCCAGATGGGACAATTGAAAGATTCAAAGCACGTTTAGTGGGTAAAGGTTACACACAAGAAGAAGGTATTGACTTCTTAGATACTTTTTCCCCTGTTGCTAAAATAGGAACTGTGAAGCTTCTTCTTGCCATTGCTCCAAAATTGCAGTGGTTTCTAAAGCAACTTGATATCTCCAATGCCTTTCTTAATGGTGACTTGGATGAGAAGATATACATGAACCTTCCTCCTGGATATTCTGAAATTAGAGGTGAAAAAGTCTCTTATACTGTTGTGTGTAAATTACATAAGTTCATCTATGGTCTCAAATAGGCTTCAAGACAATGGTTTTCAAAGTTCGCTACCACTTTAACTTAATTCGGATTTGAGAAATGTCTTGGAGATCATACATTGTTTGTGAAGAATGTCTCAGGTACTTTCATGGTAGTCATCGACTATGTAGATGACATTCTTATTGCCAACACAAATGAAGCAGCAGCTGATGATTTAACCCTACAACTTAGTTTTTTCTTCAAACTACGAGACTTAAGTCCTCCCAAGTCTTTTCTTGGATTGGAGATTGCTCGTAATAATGAAGGTATTTCATTATCTCAAAGGAAGTATGTTCTAGATCTACTTGGTTCCACATGTTTCTCCGGCTGTAAACCATGCTCTACTCTGATGGAACCCAATGTTTCACTGTCAAAAGATGATGAAGAGCTACTTCCAAGTGCTAAACCTTATCGGAAATTGGTGGGACAGCTTCAACACTTAACCACGACGAGACCAGACATTGTATTTGCAATCTCTAAACTTGCACAATATTGTTCTGCTCCTCGTGACTCTCATTTTAAAGCTTTACATCGAGTGCTTCGATATCTAAAAGACACGATTGGCCAGGGACTTTTCTACTCTGCAGATGCTTCATTTGATGTACATGGTTTTACAGACTCTGATTGGGGTTCTTGCCCAGATACTAGACAACCTGTCACAAGATATGCAATGTTTATAAGCGACTCTTTGGTGACATAGAAATCAAAGAAACAGAACACTGTTTCTATGAGTTCAACAGAGGCTGAATACAGAGCCATGGCTATGGCTACTAAGGAGCTTATTTGGCTGACTGGTGTGTTGCAGGAGCTTCATGTTCCATTCTCTCTCCCTGCTTACTTGTATTGTGATAACATTGTTGCTCTTCACATTGCAAGTAACCCAGTCTTCCACGAACGGACGAAACACATCGAACGTGATTGTCATAAAGTCCGTGAGAAAATTGCAGATGGTTTCTTGAAGACAATGTTTGTACGCAGTCAAGATCAATTGGCTGATATCCTAACTAAACCTCTGCATCCAGCTTCTTTTCGAGACCTACTTAGTAAAATGGGAGTACAAAACATCTGTTCTACACATGACTTTGTACTGCCATCTTGAGAGGGGGCTATCACTAGTATGGTCCAGTTCAATTGTACATATTTCGGTTTAGTTGTAAATAACTTGGTTTAGTTAATCGGTTATTTACTTTTTAATTGTATATAAACAGATATGTTAAAAAAAAAGAAGAGAAAAACAGTTTTGATAAAGTTTGTTACAGCACTATTAGTAAAATCAATAAATCTTTTGAACTTAATTACAAGAGAGTCTTGAATCTTTTTTTATAGCTATGTAACAAAAAATATTAGAGTAAATTAACATATTGATCACAGCCATAATTTATAAAATGCACAAAAATATCGATCCATATATATATATATATATATATATTAATTATCTACGGCATACATGATAATATCGTTCGGAAATCCTTTAACAAAAGTAAAATAATAATATGGTTCGAAGCAGCCTAGATTGAACACAAAATATTCATCTTTATCGTCTCGTATATATAGGAGATGCGATCAAATTCGAAATCGTCCAAGTATGAAGCTTATGATCGATGTCGATGACGTGTAATTTATTATTTGTAAATGTGAATGGAATTATATATTTCGTTATAAATGTATGAAGACTTTACTAAAACTCTTTTTCATTTTCTTTTGACTAGAATTTTGCATAATATGCCTTATTATTCGTATGCCATGCGCGTTCATTACTTTTTGTTTTTGATTAAGATTGTCCGGTGTAATATATATATATATATATATATATTTTCAAACAATTTGGATAGATAATTAAACTCTTCCAAACGGCTAATTATATCACTTACGACAAATACGATTCTCTAAATCAAACTTGAATAGAAAATATAAGAAATTTGATATTCAATCACTTAACCAAAGTTACTTTCATCTTTTCTTTTTTTTTATTAATTTCTTTCAACATCATTTCTTAACCATATTTTGTTACATGTAAATTCCCACGTTAAATTACATACCTTTAATTCTGATGAACTACAAAAAAAAAACATATGTAGTGATGACTGTCACTTTGAATTTACTCGTTTGTCATAATAAATTATGACACCTAAAACATATGAGATTAAAAACTAGTGACACATAATATACATTATGAAAACTTGAAATTCCTAATATGGTACAGAAATTCAAAAGATACCAAGACCACCATTATTGGTGGATCCTTATTTTGAGGTTCTAAACTAGTGAAATATTATTTTTTGTAACAATTTATTTTTTATTTAAATTGAAAAAAAATTGTTGAATCAAATAAGAACACATGTGTAGATACGTTTCTTATTTGATAAAAATTAGAAATTCAGTCTCTTCCTTTAGAATTTCATCTCCTCACTCTCCTACTTTTCTAATATTTTTTTTTTGTTTTTTAATCAGAAGAAACTCAATTAAGAACTGCCATTAAACCTATTCTAATTAGAAATAATATTAAAATTCTGAATTATAAGTAGATATTATTAGTGTAGATGGTCTTTAGTCTAGTAACATGTGGTAAGTTTATTAAAGATTGGTGCATTTATATATTTCCGGATGAAGTTCTGCTATTACATTATATAGAAACTTGGCTAATAAACCGGATAATTATGGTCTAATGTGAAAAAAATATTATTAGCCGTCTACTTATGATAGTGGTACAGCCTACGACTTTAACTATGTGTCCATGGGTTTGATCGATCCCACATATGTTGTAATTATTTATTTTCTGAGTAGGCTACAAGACTTCTATATGTTAATATTAAAATTTTATGGTAAATTTGCTAAAATAGTTTTATTGACAAGCTTTATCTGCACGAAAAGAATATGATTTTGTCGTTCTAGCATTAATTCTTCTTCTTTAAATTTTTTTGTTCACAATAAAGCTCTATAAACTATTTTCTTTCTAGGTTTGAAATAATGCTTATTAAGCACAAATCCATTTTTGTTCTTAAATTATTAACACTATTTTATCATCTCTAACCAGCTATCGCTATAAGATAAATGCAAGTTCCAGATAGTTATTGTCCCTCCGATTATGAGATCGGGAAATAAATTCCATAGCAAATGGTTAGAAAACTTGTAATATTTTATCATGTCGCTAGTCACTTGTATCTCCCAGAAACACGACAAAATCTTCATTTTCGAAAAAATAGATTTTATTATTCCAAATTCTTTTTATTAAATAAATTATTTCGTAAAAATTAAAATAAATTAAACACTAAATTTACTATTAAACACATTACAATAGACTGTTTTCACAAATTCTAATTATATAAAATTAGTCAGAGTCATACCAATAAATACACCAGAATGAGGTAATTTTTTTTTTTAATTTTCGGATTTAGATCAACACTATCTAGTTCGACATAAAAATTTTTTATTTAGATCGAATAGTCGACGCTTTAACTCCTCTATTTTTTTATCACTATTGCACTATAACACTTTGACTTTCTCAACATTTGATGATTCAGCTCCATTATCTTGGAAATATTTTCTTAGCATATTTTGAAAATTAAGGAAAAAATATATAAACTAATAACTATTATAGAATAACTTTTAATATTATAATAATATATAATATATGTAAGCATGAAAAGAGAGAATCGTAAGAATTATATATCACAATACATAAGTATAGTATGATGTCTTATTGTAATAGAGATATACAGAGAGACGTGTAGGAGGAAGTAGAGAGTGTGAAAGGGGTGATATGGGATAAAAGAGGACAAAAGCTGTAGAAATATTTTTTCTTACTTGTGTTGTGTATAATACAAAGGAGATGGTAAAATATAGAGGTAAATGAGGCGATGGACTTAGTCTGAATCTTGTAGATATTTTTTATATTGATAATTATTATACCTATATATCTATAACATTCTCTTTTAATTATCTATCGTTAAGCACATATTACGTATTATCTCATTAAAAACCTTGTCATGGAAAAATTCAGTGGGATAAATATCATGATAAGGGAAAAAAGTACAGTGACGTAATCTCCCCTGAAAATGATGAATATCATAAGTTTCATAGTTAACGCATTCCAATATTGTGAACATGTTTTCTGAATGTTGTAGTAGGAAGCGCTTTCGTGAACATATCTGCTGCATTGTTTGCTGAACAGATAAATTGAATATTTACTTCTTGATTTTTTTTGAGTTCTCGTGTGTAAGAGAAAAATCTTGGGGGAATATGCTTCGTTCAGTCACTCTTAATATTACCTTCTTTGAGTTGGGCGACACAAGCAACATTGTCTTCAAACACTTTTGTTGGTTTTTTATTTATGATTATTCTGCTTGTTTCTTGTATGTGTTGAGTCATGGATCTGAGCCATACATATTTTCTGCATGTTTCGTGAAGTGCAATTGTTTCTGCATGATTTGAGGAGGTAGTAACTAGAGTTTGCTTTTCGGAACGCCAAGAAAATGCAGTGCCTCCAATTGTGAATACGTATCCGATTTGCGGTTAGGCTTTATGTAGGTTAGATAAATAGCCAGCATCTGCAAAACCAACTAAATCGAAACTAGAATTTCTATTATAAAATAATTCAAAGTCAGTTGTTCCCTGGAGATAACAAAATATATGTTTTATTTCATTCCAGTGTATATGCATAGGTGACGAACTGTATCTTAAAAGTAGATTAGTATAGCAAATGTTATATCTGGTCTAGTGCAATTTGCAAGATACATGAGTCTACCAATAGCGTTCATATAAGGTACTTCATGACCCAATACCTCCTCGTTATCTTCACAAGGTCAGAATGGATCTTTATCGATATTAAGTGATCTATTGACCATTGGAGTACTCAAAGGAGTCGCTTTATCCATGTAAAAATGTTTTAAGATCTTTTTGAGTTCCAATTATGTTCAAGTCATCAACATATACAGTAATGATCACAAACCCATATATAGATTTCTTGATAAATATGCAAGGACATATCGCATTGTTGGTATATATTTTACTCAAAAAATATTCACTTAAGCGATTATACCACATGCGTCCGGATTGTATTAATCCGTAAAATAATCGTTGTAATTTGACTGAACATATTTCTTTTGATTTTGNATTTCTTTTGATTTTGAACTTAATGCTTCAGGCATCTTTAATCCTTCTGGGATTTTCATATATATATATATATATATATATATATTTCATTATCAAGTGATTCATATAAATATGCTTTCACAACATCCATTAGATGTATTTTTAGATTTTTAGATGCCGCTAGGCTCATCAAAAATCTGAAGGTAATTGCATCCATTACCGGGGAATATGTTTCCTTATAACCAATTCCCGGTCTCTAAGAAAAACTTCGGGCTTTATACCTTGTTACCTCATTTTTCTCATTTCTTTTTCGAACAAAAACCCATTTATACTCAATGGGTTTTACATATTCATGCGTTATGATAATAGGTCCAAAGACTTTTCTGTTATTGAGGGAGTTCAATTCAATTGTCATGGCCATTTTTCACTTCTCCTAGTCAGATCTTTTCTGGCATTCTAATATGGACTTTGGATCTGGATCATCACTTTCATTATCTATTTCTTTTGATACATAAAATGAGAAAATTCCATCATCATCTTCTATTTCATTTCTAACCCAAATATATCCGTTTTGGGCATAGTTGATGGAAATCTCATGTTTTTCTTTATTTTCATCTTCAAGACTTTTCTCTATATGATTTGGTTCTTCTGGACCATTTTTATTTATTTCTCCAAAAAAAAAAATTTTTCAGGAATTTTTATCTTTTGATCTCATAGATCTCCCCCTTTTCAATTGAACTTTAGGTTCATTTGCTATATTTTCATCATTTTGTTCTTTCGGAACAATAACTCTTGATGAAACATTCACAACAGGTATATATAATATTGTCACACTTTTTGTATTGGTGAACGCATCGGGTATCCGATTTGCCATATTTTATAAGTGCACAATTTTCTGAACTTCCAGTTCATGTTATTTCGTAGGAGGATCAAGGTGCCACAACGATGGTGTGTACCATGTAATGTCTTTTGGAGTTACTTTAGTTCCTTCCTCTAACGTTGAAAATTCATCTTCATTAAAATGATAATCGGTAAAACGTGCCGTAAGCATATCACCAGTTTTTGGTTCTATATACCGTATTATACTTGGTGATGTATACCCAATATATTCTCAATCTCCTTCGTGGTCCTATTTTTGTTCTTTGCGATGATGCTATAGGGACATATACCGCACATCCAAAAACACAGTGATGAGATATACTTATCTTATGGCCAGATGTTAATTCTATTGAGGAGTATTTATGATATGCACTTGGTCTTATTTGAATTAGTGCTGCAGCATGCAAAATTGCATAACCCCATATCAAAATTCGGAGTCTTGTTCTCATAATTAACGGTCTAGCAATAATTTGTAACCGTTTGATCAAAGACCCACCATGCCATTTTATGTGTGAACATGCGAGACTAGATGTTCGATATTTATTCCCAATGACATACAATAGTCATTGAAGGCCTGAGAAGTGAATTCACCAGCGTTATCAAGTCTTACTTTCTTTATTGTATAATCAGAAAATCATACCCTCAACCTGATTATTTGGTTTCGAAAGCCATATTTTGTGTGCTCAATAAACACACATGTGACCATCTACTAGATGTGTCAATTAATACCATAAAATATCTAAATTGCCCACATTGTGTGTGGATATGCCCACATATATCACCATGTATTTTTCTAGGAATACCGGAGATTCATTCCCAACTTTGGCTGGTGATAGCCAAGTTATTAGTTTTTCAAGAGAACAAGCATTACATGAAAATTATTTCAAAACTGAAGAAGGTTTTTCAGCGAATGACCATTTGTATATTCCACAATTTTTTGCATCATGACTGAACCAGAGTATCCTAAACGTTCATGCCAGATTTTGAATGTACATGTAAACTTTGGGTTTACTGTAACATATGATTCAATCCTATTTATATTTGTGAAATATATTCCAGAAGATAAAGTTGGCAGCTATTCCAATATACATTTCCTTTCTGAATTGACTGATGTAATGCAATGGTATTCAACACCATTTTTATCCATTGTTTTTATGTGATATCTAATTTTGCGGATATCTTTGAAACTCAACAAATTTCTACAAGATTTGGGAGAGTATAATGCATTAACTATCTCAAATTTTGTTCCTCTTGGCATTGTAAAACAAGCTCTTCCAGAGCCTAAAATAATTTTTGCATCACCAGATATAGTATTCACACTTCCGGGGTAATTGTTTAATTTTAAGGGAGGAAAATTAATTTTTTATCTTTGAGTATTATGTGCGTTGTAGCACTATCTGCTAGACATATATCTTCGTCCTTGTTTTCGAATTTCCACATTCTCTGATTTGAAAATATACATAAAAGATGTGTTAATAAAATAAACTTTATATTACAACAAAATTATTTTACAAAATCTATTTTACAAGATATAAACACATTAGATTTTTTTTCTTATACAAGCATAACTAATTATACATCATGTCATACTTTCTTCTTCAGGAAAGTTTTAATTGTTTTGATTTTTACTGATATCTACAGAATCAACAGCGAAATCAGCTGCAACGAGATAGTTATCACTATCCATACCATCAAATGAAAGTCCAGCTTCATTTTCAAGAGAGGGTCCAACATCATTGTCAAAAGAAGGTCCGGCTTCATTATTAAAGAAAGGTTTGGCTTCACCATATAGGAAGTTGGTTCCCTTTTGTTTTTCTTTTTTCTTTTGCAACTCTTGATAAAGATGGACAAAATGCTTCGGTGTACAACAGGTTTGCGATCAGTGTCCTTTCATGCCGCATCTATAGAAACGATTTTCGTGTTGCTTATTATCAACTTTCCTTTTGACTTTTGATTATTTCTTTCATTATTATTAGGACGAGATTTTCTTATTTGTTTGTGCCCATTCCCATGGCCATATAATCCTCGTTCACGACCACGGTAATTACCTCGACCGTGTCCACGCCCATATTTATTATAATTTGATGATGTAACATTCGCTTCTTGGAATGATGCTGATCCACTAGGGTGAGATTGATGGTTTAGCGTTACAAGTTCATTATTTTGTTCTGATACAAGAAGAACTTGCATTAATTCTGAATACTTCGTGTATTTATTAGCCCAATATTGTTGTTGTAAGACTACATTTCGAGGATAAAATGTTTGGAGAGTTTTCTCGATCATGTCGTAATCAGTGATCTTTTCGGTGTTTCTTCGGTCTGCTGCTTCATATTGCGCTATCAAGTTGTGCACCATGTTCTCGAGTGACGACGGTCCCGCAGGTGGTCTAGAGAGTATAGTGGCTTCTCGAGATTCTTCTCGATTATCCTCCCGAGTTTGAACAGAGTTGAAAGTTGATCCGAGAGTCGGATCGATTTGTTCCTGGAGGTTAGGATCACTTTTTTCTGGTGAGTTGATGGTGACTTCGTCTTTGAGCATCCTTGCTTATTTGCTTTCACTTCTTTTCTCCTAAGTAAAGAAGTCCTTTGATGTCTTCTCTACATACGGCACCAACTGTTCGAGCAGGATTTAGCACAAAGGTTCTATATCATATTCTGATTTTAGAGGGAAGATGGGCAAGGACTCTTGATCGAATATGAAGAAGAAGTAGATTGCCAAAAGTAAAGATTGCTGAGTTCCATTGTATTACTTAGTGTGTAATGACAAAAAACCGATCCTTTGTTTGAAGGACCTCCACCTCTATTTATAGATCATAGAGGCGGTTACAAAGTAGATCGTAAATAGGAAATATTACAATATTTTCAAATTTGACATTATCTAGAAGATCTTAGCTAGATTCTCGGAAATTTTCCATATTGGAATAGGAAAATTTCCATTTCTTTGTTGATGATGTGTCATCTGACTTTCTTCTTCTTGACGAATATCCGAGAAGAAACTCTTTTGAGTTGATATTATATAGCCGAAATGAGGCCTCGAAGACTTTGCTAAGTTTGCTACTTAGCGTTCTTCGATCATTGTTTTCAGTGGATCGAAATAGGATCTCGGATCTACCTCCAACAGTGTAGTCGTTGGACTCTTCAGGAGTCTTTTTGGACTTATCGATAGTATTGATTAATCTTTTTCCTTTCAAATGTAGCTTTACTGCAACTGTCCATCTTATATAATTATGTCCGGATATATCTAAGGCAGCGATCTCGAGTTTAGCCAAGTTTGACATGATTACTGCATAATAAATTTAGCAACAATAAATTTTATTATTAACTTAAAATAAAATGCAATAATTAATAATTAAACACATCAAAATAAAATAAGTAGGTGATTACAAAGAGATATAAAGAACAAATAAGTAACCAAAAATTCATCCAAAATTAATGCGTGAGTGAAATCGTTGATGAAAAACGCAGGAATAATGGAAAGAATAATACCGAAGTAAAAGATTAAAAACCAACACATTTTGCAAAAATGAATCAATTTATAGAGAGAAAATTTGAGATAAATTAGAAAATTTTGAGCGGTGAAAATGAGTGTTTTTATAGATTAAAATATTACCATTATGAACAGTAAATATACCCGTTGAAATTTTTTTCTTTTTTTTTCTTTTCATAGCCGTTAGAAAAATATATCCAAATAAAATTATAAAAATTGATAATAACACAATCATGAAATATTCATAATATAAACAACGCAATCATATAAATTAAATATGATGCAATAACAATAAATTTAAATATATTATTTGTCTTTAGGATAAATTTATTTTTACTCATTTATCTGCAGGATAAATTTATTTTATTTATTTGTTCTTCTGGAACAAATTTTATTATATGTTTTCATAATATTTTTAATTAAATAGTTCTTCTGGAACGCTTTCTAAATATCTTCTGAATATTTTTAATTTTTATCGTTCTTCTGGAACGATTAGTAAATATCTTCTGGACATTTAATTTAAAAATCTATGGGGAAAAGTCACTCACATGATTTATCGATATTATAACATCATATAAATTAAATTGGATACTATAATAATATATAATATATGTAAGTATGAAAAGAGAGAATCGTAAGAATTATATATCACAATACATAAGTATAGTATAATATTTTGTTGTAACAGAGATACAGAGAGACGTGTAGGAGGAAGTAGAAAGTGTGAAATGTGTGATATGAGATAAAAGAAGACAAAAGGTGTAGTAATAATTTTTCTTACTTGTGTATAATACAAAAGAGAGGGCAAAATATATATAGAGGTAAATAAGGCGATAGACTTAGTCTGAATTTTGTAAATATTTTTACATAAGTAACTATTATACCTATATATCTATAACAATAACTACTCTATTGTCTTAAAAACAAATAAACTAATAAATTTATCGTCTTAATTACCTAATCCTATAATTCTCTATTACCAACTATAATAATAAATCTATATATATATATATATATATTAAATAAACAAGAAAACAAAAATAAAAATAGAGAACCATACTTGATCGCGGAGGAATAAGAGAAAGGTAGAGGTGAAATGTTGAATGGTCGGACATTAGATATATATCAATTTTTTAATGGCAACGACCGTTCGAAGTTCATCGAGAATTCAACCTTTAGGAAGAGAAGTTTGAATTCATTGTTTCTTAGGCGGTAAATAATAATTTTTTGATATTTTTATCATCAAATTTACATTGAGATCCCAATTTTATCGATATGATATTGTCTTTTAATCGAAAAATTTTTCTTCAGGTTTCCATGACAGTTCCATCGAAACGGTCAATAAAATCTGGTCGAAAATTCTTGACAAATATATCAAATGCTGAGATTTAAGTCAAATTTTATGGTTCTTCGTGTAATGTATTTTTAACAGTCTTTGTTCCAACTACTTGTTTTTTCAAAAGTCTGTTCAAAGGGAGTTACCATTAGATTTCATAAATAAATCCAAATAGTTATTTTAAGGGTTTTTTCGAGCTATCCTTTTCAACTACAATATTGAACAAATTATGAATTAATAACAAATTTAAGTATATTATTTCCATATTGTTATCGGATGCTACCAGTCGTCAAACCAAACCTAAGTATCTCTTCAAAACTTAAAACAAATTTTCACAATTTTGTTTTTCAAGTTTACTATCAATAATCCAACTTATCTATAATATTAGGGGAATTAGATGTACTAATCACAAAATATAAAAAAATAATTAAGAGAATGGTCATATTACAGTATTTCCATATGTATATACAAAATACATATCATTCTACCATTTTTCAATTTAATTAATAACTTTATTATTTTTTCTTTTTAATTTATTTTCTACTCCTTTATTTTATTTACATAATATCTTCTAATAAAAAAACTAATTCAAATATAAATTTTTTTTATAAAGATTCTACATATACTAGGATTTTTTAAGTGACCAAAAACGACTTATAGAACTTTTATTTTTATATTATTTAGTGGAAAATTATATGTGTTTATTTTTATGACATTTCGTCTACCATATAATATAGATTGTTTATATTTACTTTTTTTTGTTAATATTGGATCAACAAGGTTCAATCCATAGTCTAAATCCCACACTAAATTTTTTTTTAAAGGTAGGAATCGAACTTTGGTACTAAATCATCCTAACCACCAGATTGAAATCAATTCGGCGATTATTTATATTTCATTTAGGACAAATCAAACAAATCAATCATTACATAGATAGACTAGTTAATATGTTTAGTTTCTTTGTTTTAGTTTTGTTATGGTTTTTTTTTTTTTGTCAACTCATGATATTAGATCACCAAATAGGTGATAAAATTACAGTGG
>OVAX01001553.1:0-43087 GCA_900406405.1 Lepidium africanum | reverse complement strand
TTTTACAACGAATTAGCAACGAAAAAAGGCGTTGCAAATCTGTTTTTTTGTTGTAGTGCTCGAACTTGAGAGTTTCCATACTCTTGAAATTTCGTCCAATCACTCAAACATGTTAGTACAAACTAAAATACATGTTTTCGTTTTGAGAATTTGATTTTAGGCACGATATACTATGCATTTTATCCATATAATAATTACGGTGGAAAAGATAGATATATTATATATGTTAGTCAAGCGTGCGTGTATGTATATATGTGAAAAGGTTAGATTGTAAGAAGGCCACCAAATGGGTGATATTGATAACTCATATTTTGCTTCAACATTTAGCGAAAGTCTTCACGACCTTAAAGTTTGGTCCCTTCCCGATCTCCCATTTTTAGACAAACTTTTTATCTTTACTTTTATTTATTTTAGTTCATTTTTATATAAATCTACTCTCTTCCATTTGTTATTGAAAGTTTGTTTTCCTTATTTCTGCCCACATTCCATTATAAATCAACTCATGACTTTAACTTTGTCGGGTCTACACTCGAATATCTTCAGGCAGATGGCTCACAACTACTGTTATAAAGAAAGTTCTTTAAAGAATTAAAACTATGGAGAATTTTCTTAATTATTTCTAACTATATAAAGAGGAGTAAAAATGAAATTAGGAGCAAAGAATCAAAGATAAAGTTTTTCACTTCACTAACGGACATAAGGTTTTTTGTCATAAGTAAAAGGACATATTTTATATGTTATGTAATATAGCTTTCACAATCAAATTGTAAAATATATAGTAGGGAAATTATGGGGTCCCCAAAGGCCTCCACTACACTCCAACCAAAACAAACAAAATTGATTTCATGACAATTATTTTACAATCATGGCATGTGATGTGAAATATAAAGTAAACTGTTTTTGAATTCCATTGCTATTAAACTCACAAAATTTTAAATATATATTATGGATAAAAGAAGAGTTTTCAGCGATATTTTGCTCTACATTATGGAGTTTTGGCTTTATTCTTGACAATGATGCTTCATCAGAAAATAATAATGTTGGCTTTGAAGTAACATGAAAACTAATTCAACTTGAATGTTGAATCACTGATCTGGAGAAACATTAACTAAGAAATAAAAAGTTCACGGTTAATATTATCATGTTTAGAATGCGAAAGTGAAAAAGATGGATAATTTTTATTTTTTCGCTTTAATGCTTTATCTTTGTGTAAAGTTTTGCATGATTGTTTAGTCTTGTAGGAAAGTTTTTCAATTAAAGTCTTGGACCAGATCATGCAAAAGAGTAAAAGACATATATGTATACATATATATATATATATATATATTGAAATACATATAACATATCTACAATTAAATCATTGTAATGATACTACAAAAACAAAAATTGATAAACCACTATTTAGCCATGGGAGAAACGTGACCAAAACAGACTTAGTCACACCTCATCTACCATCTCAAGTAGTCACTGATAAACGTGTATGTGTAGTGGTTAATAGATAAATATTTTGCTACGAAACATGTGACATAGCTAAGCAGTGGTTATTTGCTTCGAAAAAGCGGGTGGCTATATCGAATCTGAAAGGCATGGCTAACAGAGTGGTTAAGATGTGGCTATTTGCTGAATTTGTATAATTCTCTACAATGCTTTGTTCTCTGCAATTAGTTAGTTGTGAGTACATTATATATATACAAGATGCTTTAATTAGAGAAGGTTTCCTAGCTCTTATATATGCAAAACATCATTTAATTTGCCCTGTTAGTTATATAAATATGTAGTGTTTTTAATTTGTTTACCTCTAACTTTTCCTTTCCCGACTTATAGAGATTAGCAGTTTTCATCGACCACTTAGTTTGGCACTTTAAATGTTAAATGATCAATATAGTTGAAAGAGATAATTAGAAAGTTTGACACTTTGAATCAGCTCATACGTATATATATATATATAGGCAGTCTTGCATGTATAAGATGAAAATCACTCAAAACAGAGTAAAACTCACTCAGTAGCAACGTTTTCACCCTTTAGATGTATAGATGGGTTAATTAGCACAACATATGAAATTAGAAAAGCAAAAGATGACTAGTGTATACTCATATACAAACAGAAATTAAGAAGCATGATCGATTGTTGGTACACAAACAAAAATAATAAGCATAATTAATTTCATACATAATTTTAATGTTTGATAACGTTGCCAAATTAAAACAAATATGAGACATACTTCCACATGCTTATTTAAAATCTTACAACTATAAACATGTATAATATGAAGCCGAAAGTCTCATATAATTAAACCGAAATTAACTAATAGGTGACTTAACCACAGAAACCATCATCACCATTCTACTACTTAATAACAAGTCAAACTATACATAGTCTAGCTTGCATACAGCTTCAAGCCTCATCAACAGCGCTAGGTATTTCCTATAAACAATTAAGAGTTATCATTAGATTGCAACACTGACGTACGTACATTCACGTTCGTATTAATACGTAGTTAAAACAATTATACAATTTTCAATCTTAATAGAAATAATACCTCCCCAAACTTCCTAAGGAGCATGAGTACTCCTTTTCTTGTTTGCTTTAGGGTAGATTTCATCTCTCCATAATTGGTGTTGAGTTCTTGAAAATTAGAGTTGAGAGATTCATAATTTGTCTCCATCCCTTGCACCCTCGTCTCCATGTCAATGTTTCTGGAAATAAATTCAGGCACATTTGACGTTGTAGCTGCATCACGGTATTGCGCACTTCCGAGTCCATAAATTCCTTTTTTAATCTTACCAAGTCATGCCAAGGAAAAAAAAGAAAGAAACAACCAATGAAAAATATTAATCAAGTAACACATACAAAACTGAAGTATATAAAAAAAAAACAGAGATGTTTCAAAAAGAAAAAAAAGAAAGAAAAGAAACATACATATATAATTAATTACCTTGACATATTCTCTGTTCAAAATAAGCCGAGCATAATAAGAAGATGAAGCATTTGGAGTGGCACCACTAGCAGCTTGCCCAGCTGCGTTAACGAGGGCCTTAGCATGAGGGTCAACATATGTCCCATCTTTGCGAGTGTGTGTTCTCCTGACGAATCTGTGTATGGTGCATTCACCGCCACCATTTTCAGTCATCTGAAAGTTGAAAACATATATATAATTGATGGAAGTAAAATAGTAAACAAAAAACTACAAGTAACTCAGCATGTCATATTCGATCTTTGAGAAAGATGTAGCCCCTGCACAATGCTTGTGTACCCCTTTACCATCAGGATCATACATACAAGATGCATCAGCTAACTGGGTCCTCCTAACACCTTCGGGTGAAGTCCAGTAAACCATCAATGTTTTCCAATCATTAGTGCCAATAAAGGAGGGCCTTTTGTTCATTTGCTTATACTTGCTTATGGTATTATTAATTGACGTCCTGGTCTCCAATTTCCATGCTCCAAAGACTTGGCTATCATAATTTGGGAGCCAGAGATAGTTTTGCTACAAAAAAGTTGTATTAGTTACAGGAAAAAGAGAAGTATTGATATTAAACTAGAAAATAAGTTAGGTTACTAAAACCTTACCACAAAAGTTCCCCACCAAACATCTTTCTTATACTACCGAACCTTGCTCCAGCTCCTCCAAGGTTTGTAATTGCCTGTCCATGTCATACGGGTGAAACTGTTGACCTCTCTATCTACACCAAACCTAAAATATATAAAACTATGATCAGAAAATTCCACAAAACAATACAATATCTTTACCATATTAGCTAAAAAAGTGTACAAACATACCATTTAGCTCCGTTAATATTTTTTGGATGGAGCATTGGCTGCCTTTCTCTAGATGGAGCACGTAATAAAGCTCCAATATTGATATGATTGTACTGGTCAGCACTGGAAGACTCCGAGCTACCTCCAACTGGTTTCAGAATCCTAAAACCTTGTTGGTCTGCACATGAAAAATTGGAAGAAGATTTTATAAACAGCTTTGCTTAATGTTAAGCAATATTTGTATACCTATAGAATTATCAGTTGACGAAACTTTTCTAGACTAGTACATATTTGAAACGAGGCTAGTTAAAAAAAGTCAAGTTTCAAACAGCAGTTCTAAATATATGTAACACAATTATAAAAAATCATGTCAAAATCGCAGACTAAAAAGCCTAAATAAACAAAAGTCAAGTCCTAGAATGAATATTTAGCCTGTAAATGAGCCATTATTATTTGACTGATGAAAGATCAAACATCTAACACTTCAATATTATTCTAACTCTATCTGATTTCATAATTTACCTAGAAAAAACAAAGAAACATGAACCTACATGCATAAATACATATTATATATATAACGAGTACACATATAAGCATGATCGTGTTTTTTCTAATATTGTTTATGTTGATAACCAGACGAGAATGACATCATTCTTACAATAGTTATATGTTGCAAGCTTAGTAATTCCAAATTAAGTGGTAGGAGAAATAAACATTAGGCTTGATTTAGGCTTGTTGTATTTTATTGAAATTCAAATACCTCTTGATCTCCAGGGATCAAAAGTAAAACTTGGCCTCTGCCTCCCGAGAATTTGGCCTATGAATCAGAGGAGGATTGAAGTTAGGCATATTAAAAGTTTAAAGAATTTGTAGGTTTTACTCGTTCTGACTAAAAAAATAAAATAAAGAGGTTAAACTGAATATATATATATATATGTGTATATATATATTATGTATTCATGGATTTTTGGTCATATATTGTTTGTTCGTCCATATATATAATATATATATATGTAACAAATAAAGATTCAATGTACCTTGAGGAGAACCAAATGAACCTGCTGATCTTTGAACCGGAGACCGCATGTTAAATTCTGAGGATGGAGAAAAAAAGAAATGAGTTTTTTTTTTTCAAACTGGTCAATCAAACTAATTAGCTACGTTTGATCAAAACCCAAGTATATATAGAGTATATCACCAACTACACCTTCTCTCACGGCCCATTAGTCTTCAAGCTTCCAACAGTAAGGCCCGGATGGTTGAAATATGAAAGCCCATATGCAGTGAGAGAAAGAAACTGACTTAAACTTAATAAAAGCTGAGCCAGTTGGCTCAACCACAATATGCTAGGACATAAATTAATTAACTATTTACCATAAATTTAATTCTATCTCTACATTCATAACATATNTTTACCATAAATTTAATTCTATCTCTACATTCATAACATATGATTGAACTCTACCGTAATTTTCTTTGTTGGTACAAATATTAAATACAAGAAGATATGTTGGCTCAACCATAAAACCCAAGACATAAATTACCTATCTACCTTAATTAATTATATCTCTACATTAGTTATGGTCTAGCGTACTTCTTCTTTTTTGGCACAATAAGTATGCTATGACTTGTACGTATGGCCCTATAACTTGTCAGCAGATTGTCGTTCAGCATAAACAGAGAATAAAATACTAATAGAGTATAAACAGATGAGTAACAAACAGAACATAAACAGATGGTTTCAGTTTTAAGCATACAAATACAACAAACAAGCTGAATCTAATTACAAGGTCAAGATGAGTAACAAGTTGAATCTAGTTACACGGTCAATACTAAAACCAATACAAATCAAGTAAGAACTAAAACCTAAAATATGAACTAAAAACAATACATTTTCAGTAAGAACTGAAACCAATTAAAATTCTTAAAACGAAACCAATACTGATTGAACTACAAGTGAACTACGTACTTGTAAACCACTTGAAGTTGAGTGGTTTACAAGTACGTAGTTCACTTGTAGTTCAATCAATATTGGTTTTATTTTAAGAATTGTAGTTGGTTTCATTTATTACTGAAAATGTATTGTTTTTAGTTCATATTTTAGGTTTCAGTTCGTATTTGAATTGTATTTGTTTCAATATTGACCTTGTAAATTATATGCTTTAAAACTGAAACCTTCTGTTTATGTTCTGTTCGTTATTCATCTCAGTGCCATACAACTCATAGTGCCAAAAAGAAGAAGTACGCTAGATATAGAATTAATTTAAGGTAGATAAGTAATTTAATTTTGTCATGGTATTGTGGTTGAGCGAACTAGTTCTGCTTTTAAGGAATAAAAGAAAAGTACACCTGTGTTATAATTATAAATGTAGAGATAGAATTAATTAAGGTAGGTAGGTAATTTTGATTGATAGTGTACAAACTTGTAATTGGATTCTGTTGAATTTACAAGTCGAACTACTGAACTTCAAGTTGTTTACAAGTACGTAGTTCAGTCAGTATTGGTTTCGTTTTAAGAATTGTAATTGGCTTCAGCTCTTATTGAAAATGTATTGTTTTTAGTTCATATTTTAGGTTTTAGTTCTTACTTGATTTGTATTGGTTTTAGTATTGACCGTGTAACTAGATTCAACTTGTTACTCATCTTGACCTTGTAATTAGATTCAGATTGTTTGTTGTATTTGTATGCTTAAAACTGAAATAATATGTTTATGTTCTGTTTGTTACTGATCTGTTTATACTCTATTAGTATTTTATTCTCTGTTTATGTTGAATGACAATCTGCTGACAAGTTATAGTGCCATACGTACAAGTCATAGCATACCTATTGTGAAAAAAGAAGAAGAAGAAGTACGCTAGACCATAACTAATGTAGAGATAGAATTAATTAAGGTAGATAGGTAATTTATGTCTTGGGTTTTATGGTTGAGCCAACATATCTTCTTGTATTTAATATTTGTACCAACAAAGAAAATTACGGTAGAGTTCAATCCTATGTTATGAATGTAGAGATAGAATTAAATTTATGGTAGATAGTTAATTAATTTATGTCCTGGCGTGTTGTGGTTGAGCCAACTGGCTCAACTTTTATTAAATTTAAGTCAGTTTCTTTCTCTCACTGCATATGGGCCTTCATACTTCAACCATCTGGGCCTTACTGCTAGAAGCTTGAGGACTAATGGGCCGCAAGAGAAGGTACAATTGGTGATATCCTCTACATTTATATTCTAGGGTTTTGATCAACTCATCTTATTCCCTTTGTTTGACTGCACAGCTTCACAGAAAAAAACATCTAATTAATTCTCTTCGTATTTATTTCTTCAACCTCGACTTTGACATGGAGCTGCTGGGCCAGTATTATGGAAACGATCGGCAAAATTTGACATGCAGCCGTCAGCAAAAGAGACTTGCGGATTCATTAGATTCTCCTCAAGGTATGTTGGCTTTAATCTCTTACCTTTTCTTAGTTTGTTGTAAACCTACAATTTTTTGGATCGAAACCTTGAATAACTTCGATCTTCTTCTGATTCACAGGTAATATCCCGCATATAATTCAAAAATCCAACGGTAGAGACCAAGTTTTACATTCTGTTCATACCCAAGTTAATGATCAACTTATGCTCTAGTAATTTTTGTTCTCGCCAACCTCGTATTTTGACCGTGCCTTTCATGATCAGCCGGAGTTCCTAGACATCTCGCAGATATCTGGCTAGAAAGACCATCCGATCCATCATATACTCCTACAGACTCCCTGCACCAGAGACCATCTGATCCATTGCATTCTCCTCCATGTATTTGAATTTCAAGACTAATGCTTAATCCTTTTTCTTAGCAACATATAAGTATTTTAAGAATGATGTCATTCTTGTCTATTTATCATCATAAACAAAAAAGCATGACCATGCTTATATGTTTATTCGGTTATATGAAATGTATTTATGCATGTAGGTTCACGTTTCTTTGTTTTTTCAGGAAATTGCTGAACGTAAATAGAGTTAGAATGATATTTAAGTGTTAGATGTTTTATCTTCATCAGTCAAATGAGAAAATGATAATGGTAGGACTTTACTTTTGTTTATTTTGCTTTTTATCTATAATCTTGACATAATTCTTACTGCCATCTGAAACCTGACTTTGTGTTTACTAACTTAATTTTATAATAAACTAAGCTATTAGTCCAATAAAAAATAAAATAAGCTAAGCTATTAAATTATAAATCTTCTCCCAATTTTTTAGGTACAAACCCACCAAGTTTAAGGATACCCAGACCAGTTGGTCGTTATACCTTGGAGACTTCAGGTGTACACATTTATGATGAGATAAGTATTAAAGCTTTACTAAATGGTCCAAACAGAGAAACTCAGCCACAACTCCATCCAAATAAAACCAACAGAGCTTTATGGTAAGTTTCTAAACATTTGTAGTTTTTTCGCGTAATATGATAATTATGTTGTATTGTTTTTAATTTTGGAATCATATGATCATAGTTTTTAATATTTCAGGTTTGGTGTAGATCCTGAAGTCAACAAATTCATCCATTCAACATGGCAATGCAATTTCATGGGACCTTGGAGAGACTGGAAAATGGTTCCGCAGGAGAAGAAAGAGGCTTGGTGGAAGACTTTTGTGGTAAGCCTGTCCTAACCTAACTTATTTTTCTAGTTTAAAATTAATATGTTTTTTCTGTAACTAATACGATTTTTCTGTAGCAACACTATTTCTGGCTCCCAAGGTATCATGAGCAAATCTATGCACAATGAAAAAATGAGACAAGGTCATCAATTTATGATCGTATAAGCAAGAAGAAGAGACTCAATATCAGACCATCATACATTGGCCGTGATGATTGGGCAAGGCTGTTGGAGAACTGGGATTCAGACAAAGTTTTTGGGAGGAGTAACGGGAGGAGCAAGTTAGCTGATCATGATGGCAAAGTGGTATATAAGAATTGTGGAGAGGCTCAATCTTATTCAAAAATCAAACATGATAAGGTGAGTTTCTTGTAGCTTTTTTTCTTTAGTATTTTACTTACATCCATTATACTTAATTACTTATGTTCTCTTTTAACTTTCAGATGATTAAGAATGGTAGCGGTGGAACATTCGTTGACCCTCGTGCTGAGACCCTTGCTATGGAAGCTGAGCAAGCTGCTCTACATTTCTCACATGATAGTTCTACTAATGTTGGCAGCCAAAGTGCCTCATCTTCTCATCCTTGTCACCTTAAACTCAAGGTATAAGTCAGCAAACTTATTTTGGAAGTGTTATTTAATGTTTGTTGATGCTTTTTGCTTTTCTCTTCTTTATACAGTCTGGTCTGTCTGACACGCCGTCTTCTGATTCCATAACTATTGACATAGAGATGCGGATGAATCGGTTGGAGTCGAATTTTGAATCTCTCAAAGCTAATTTTCAATGTCTCTACAACCATTACGCAAATATGAAATCTAGCCTAAAGAAAACAGCAAATGGAGTAGTTTTGTTCATTCGGAAAATGGGAGAGGTATTATTTCTTTTAAGAATAAAAGGTTGATTGTTAAACTAATTATAAATATGACCTTAATTTACGTTTTGAAATACGATCTTATAGGAAATGCCTAGTGAAGCTGAAGTTGAAGCTCGAAGCTCGAAGCTTGGATCCGGAAGCTTGAAATGACTTTGAAACGTTTGAGTTGTTGTAAAATATTTTCTTTTTCATATATATCGTGTATGGATTATGACATTATCTCTCTATCGGAACTATCGTTAATTACTTTGTTTAATAAAACTGTTTAAAAAAATTGAATTTTTGCTTCCATTATTTATATTATATGTACAGACTAATTTAAAGAAATCATTTATGTCAAACGTGGACAAATCCACCAACAATAACATCGCTTGAACGAGGCTGAATTAGCTACATCGGAATAGTAGAACAGAAGTGGTAATGCCACCAGTACATACTTTCCACTAAACAAAACCGTGACATAATTGCGACGAATAAAGCAGTAGAAATTCGTGGATAACCCACGGAAACTCGGTCGCCAAAATGTGGTTTCATTAGCCACTATTAACCACGTAAATTTTGTGGATAACCCACGTAAACTTAGTCGCCAAAACATGGCTTTATTAGCCACTACTAACCATGTAAATTTCATGGACAAATGGTAGTGGCAATTTTCGTCAGCTAAATAGTGGCTAGACCGTGGCTATATCCACAAAAAACAGCATAGCAAAACAGTGACTACATATCTACGAGTAATCCATGATAATCATGCTGCTACGCGGCTATAGATACGATTTTTTGTGTGGTTTAAGCGAGGCTATGTCTTTATAGCTACGCTCTAATCCCATTTTGTGGCTATATGAAACTTATTTTGTAGTTCATTGCATGGCCATTCGAGTTTAGATATATCTCCGAGAAAAAAATAAACAGTTGGTAAGAAAAAACTATGTATAGAGTACCTATAATAGGTATTTGAAGTAAGATACCATATATGATTCACCACATATATATATATATATATATATATATATTTTATAATCATTTACAAACATTTTGCCTTTTTTGTCAAACTAGGAACATCTTAATAGTTAATTCTTACTTTATATAGGTAAACCTCTACAGATAAACATCACAGTTTGACAAAATAATAATTTTTTCATAAACTTTTTTGTAAGTCGAATTATTTTCAGTGTAGTAGTTAGGATAATGTAGCTAATGACTTTTGCATCAAGGATTCGATCTATTCCACTACATTTAGTTGATTAAAAAGAAATTTCAGGGAGTGAATTTCAGAATATATCTAGTCTTATTAATCTAATTGTTGATAAAAAAAAAAAAGCTTTTATGTAAAAATATGCTCTGAATAATATCATAAACTAATAATTCTAAATTTTAAACATACATATATAATTTGTTTGGTAAGTTATGATTTTTGTGTTGTCTACTTTTGCTTAAAGTTTATATTTCGCTGGAATTAATCTCTAATTGATCATATTGCATCGAAAGATCTAGGTTTATCTTCTTAATACACATCCAACTTTTTTTAAAGCTCTATATGTGATGATTGGTTTCTTTTTTCTAAAGCAATATTGAGAACCTCAAGTTGGTAGTAAAATTAAGTCAAAATACCTTTTATCAAAAGAAAAAAGAAATAATGAAGTCAAACTTTCTTTAAAGAGATTTATTAATTGATTAAGGCTTTACTAATGGCCTATTTCCTAAACAAGGAGATTTCTTAAGGAAGATAAGCATAAGGTAATGCCAATTACTACATCAATTACCAGATCGATATCCCAACATTTTTCTACTAAAATTTTAAAATTTCAAACGAATTACTATAAATATCATATAAAAATATGAACGTTATATGACCACAGATTTTTCTTGGTCATTCGTGACCATAATTTAATTTGATTCGAGCGAAATATCTTTAAAGTAATTACAAAAGTCTTACAATATATAAGGTTAGATTCAATGAATATTGTATATTTTATGTTTTGCCCGTGTGTGAGATGTACATGAGATACGAGCCCATACGAATACGATATAAGTGAGTGTATGTTAACAATATTTTGCAATTGAAGAGACAAACATCTATATGTTCCTATCTTCAAACCCAAACCTATAAAGCCCATTCGATTAGAGAGAAACCCATCATAAACAGATACTGTACACATCAATTGGAGAAATGAAGAATTCATGACATAAAAACGAATCACAAATTCAGAACACTAGTTGATAGAAAGAAAAAAAAGGCAACAGAGAAATTATCTTAGTGTCTTATTTAGAAGAAGCAAAAAGTATGAATCAAAAACATATTAACGACAAAATTACAGATTTAGTTTATTTTTTACCAATACAATATTATCACCTAATTACATGATAAATTGATTTACCATCTTTATATATTCCATTACTTATCTCCTCACTGTCCATGATTATCCACTTTACAATCATCACTGCCAAGTCACAAGATATGAAAGTCATAAGTAACACAGAAACTGTACCAAGATCATTGTAGCTTTTTACCATCACCAAAACAACAAAGCCAATGCAACAGAGACAATGTCGATGACATTTTCACCTAATGATTCTCAATCTGGTGTAATTCAATCAAATGAGAGAAAAGTTTGTAAGATCATACCTGTGGCATGTAATCAAATGCGGATCAAACCACCAATCTGAGCTTCCTCAGAGTGGAAAACGTCGCTAATAGATATCGTTGAGCAGAAACTAACAACTTTATGAAACTTGTTAACCGGAGAAGGCAGATGAGGAACTTTTCTCCATGCACATGTTCCTTTCTCACCATCAATCTCACAGATACAAGCTGGATAATTCTTATGACAATCTTCATTGAACACATAGATAAGATTCCCAGAGCCAACACATTTCAATGTACTAAACTTATTACCATCTTCCTCATCTTCATTATCAACTAATCCAGACAACAAAGCTTCAGGCATTATTGTGATTTCACTAAATTCCATTGAACCTTCTTCAATTCTCCAAAGATTAAACGAGAATCCACAAATTCCACCAAGGACAAGCATACCATTACATGAATTAAGAAAAGCAAATGAGAGTCCAGGTGGTCTAAGCGTTTGAACATCACTCCATGTAAATGTATCCAAGCAAAAGGATGAGAGAAAGTATGAATTGACACCGAACACGTAGAATTTCCTGTTAAACAAAGCAGAACTTAGGGTTTCATGATCCTGACCAGATCGAAAATCAGCAGGTAGTGGAGGACAAAGCTCCCATGAATCGAGAACGGGATCATAAACCTGAACAGCTAAACGTTCCTCAATATCAACTAATCCACCGACTCTTGAAGAACCACCGACAAGGATTAACTTAGAAGAGCCAGAACGAGTCGAGAAAACGCCTAAAAGAGGATTAAACCTGGGGAATCGAACAGGAGAAGTGAATCGCCAATTAGGTTTAAGGATTGGAGAGAAGGAGAATCTCGGAGCAGTGATGAAGATAAACCGATCAGATCCAACGAGATGATCAGAGGCCGAGAAGGAAGGAAGACGGAGCCACGAATTCGAAAGAGGATCGAAAGCGAAGGATTGGTTATGGAAAGAGGAAGTATTGTGGATACCGCAGAGGAAAAGCCATGGAGAAGAGGAAGAAGAAAGAGAAGGAGGAAGAGAGGTGATAATTGAACGCCATAGCTTGGAGACGAGAGAGAAACGGACTAATGAAGGGATTGGGAGAAGAGAAAGGATTGATTCAGTGACATCAATGTTAAGAGAATTGAAGGTATAGGATTGAATTTGTGGATTATTATCTGACATTTTTGATGTTGATGATATTTTCTGTTGAATTTTCGTTTGAATCCGAAGAAGAAGAATGAAGAAGACAAAGAGTAGACAAAGTGTGACGATGGAGAATGTGTGACCCGAAATTCGCTATATTTTTGGAAAAGTCTTTAAAATGTTTTTTTTTTCCCTTTTCTTTTTGACAAAATAACATAAAAATAGATAATGTGTATTTATTTCTACTATAGAAACGTGTAAATGCTTCTACATTTTAGAAATAGATTGAGGAAATCTAATTAGTCGAAAAAAAAAAAAAAGATTGAGGAAATCTAATGTATAACCCAAATTTTAAATCTTATTACAAATGATTATGTCATTACTTGGAACAAATTTATTAACCAAACGATTAAATTTATTTATTTTTTGATTAGAATCATTTTTACTTAGGTTTATTTATCTAGTTGACCAAAAATTTTTTTTGCTAATTTAAGCCCGATTGGTAATTGTTTTCATTGCTTTAAAAAACAAAAATCTTTGTAATTGATTTAAATTAAGCTAATCATATATTAATATATTTTTTTATAATTGGTTCAGTTTAAATATTTTACAAAAAATTTTACTTTTCAAAGTAACGAAACCAATCAACGCCACATAATCATTTACCAATACGATTGCGTCTTTGTGCAAAGACTAGCTTGGAACACTTCTCTTTGTAGAAAATTAGATTAATTTATTTTGAATTATAAAGACTAAATGGTATCTTGTTTGTTGAGAGTTGAGAAGATTGTTAAGAAAATATATGTACTCTAAACTTGAAAAATATTACGAGTCTTTCCAAATCTATACACATTGCATTTGTAACTTGTCAAGAAAATTAGTTACGTTATCAAAAAATATAGTATAAATTACAGTCTTTTGTAAGTTAATATAATTAGTTAGGGAATGCCAAAACTGAGATTAATAATAAAAGATAATACCAAAGTTTACCATTTTGACATTTTTTTTGTCAATTTTACTCATTCTTTCTATTAATAGGATCGACAAATGTCCGATCTATAGCTACTGGAGCTGACGGGATTTGAAACTTCCACCTGGTACCAAAGTAGATCAGAGACAAATCAACTGGGTCCAAACAACCCTGCATATTAAAGAGACTAAAAATATCAACAAACTATATATTTATTATAAATGAACTATCAAATATATTGACAAACAGAATTATCAAAAATATAAATATAAATTTTAGTTTTTTTTGTTCTTTTGATCATGAATGAATCATCAAATATTGAATCCATTTTATGCCGATGTACAAATTGGTGAAATGTAGATGCAAAGTGGTCGTGAAATTCACCAAATGTGTGGGTTTCTCAACCCTTGAACTTACCAATGGTTGTGAATTGATACAGAGAATTTTATGCTATTAATTACATAAAATTTTGATATATAAAAAAGAAAAAAGTTGAGATCATCGAAAACCAAATGATTTACAAAAGGCATTTAAATTTGGACTCAAATTAAATTTCCCAAAATTTGTCTAGCGATGAGAATCAATTTGTTGTCCTTGTCCTCATCAATATCAATCTTTTTTTTTGTTCTCTTCTCTTCATAACTCTAGCACCACAACTGCAAAATCCAAAATAAATAAATCACATAAAAGGAAAGAAAATAGACAAAGTCATTCAATATAAACATAAAAGTTTGGTCCCAAAAAAAAACATAATTTTTTATAAGCACTGCCATTAGCAAAGACACACAACTTATATTTAATTGCTGTAAAATGTATAAATATTAGATATTGATTTTTGAAAAAAAGACAAGGAAAATTCAACTATTCAAGAATGTTTTTTTTTTTTGTAGTATGAAAAAAATAAAAAATAAAAAAGAAGATTAAATAATGTGGACTTACATTCGGAATCAGTAGTGATCCAATTTCCTTTTCTGGATTTACATCTATAGAGTGGCGTAGGACCCAAGGAAACAAAGATTGCTTCTGAAGTAACTATAGAATTGTGATCAGAAGAAGAAGAAACTGTTGTGCAACTCTCACTACTCTCCCATCTCAAACTTATACTTTTCCTTGATTCTTCATTCACCTCTTTCATCATCTTTAACTTTCTTCTGTTTCTTAACTCAATCATTATCTGCAACATTACACATATATTTCATCAATTACAATAATTACTAATCAACTTGAACCATTGAAAGAAGAAGACGAAAACAAACCTTAGGGGTAAAAAATTTGGCAGCTTTGTCTGATTTTGCTGCTGCAGCCCATCTTATGAGCTCCTTCATCCTTGAAAGTGTGGCTTTACTTTTGCTCTGCTCGGTTTTCGTCTTCTCTTTATTGGTTTCACCTTGTTTCTCTGGTTCCAAAATTTTGATGATAGCCTTTTTCAGATCAAACCTTGTTGATATCACTTTGTCTTCTCCTCCTTCTGTCTTCATCTTTGCCATGGAATGAATCCAATGTTCTCTCTTTAAGCTGCTAAGTCTTCTTAATGTCAGTGTACTATAAAAACAAGCCTTGGCTACATCTTCACTACAACACCATGACCAGACTCCTTTATAACTCCTTTTGTTTTTATGTTTAGACCCTTTTCTTGATGATGATCTTCTTGTTCTAAGATCTGTATAACCTGAATCACATCATTTTAATTTATGTCAGAGATTCAACCTACAAGTTCCTTTCACAAAAATTGAAATCTGCAAGAACTTGAAGACAAAGTTATTCATATATACAACATTAATGTCTAATTATGCTAATAATAATAATGTAGTATAGTTGTACAATGATCTAATTAAGGATCAAGGAAGATTTGGTTACTTACTAGTTATAGTTGTGTTGGTTTCATCATGATCAGTAGATTTGCTTGAACAAGACTCTGATGATCTCTCTGGTTCTTTTCCAAACTTAAGGAGCCACTGAAAGATCTGGTCAAAACCAACAAAGTATAAATATGGTAATATGTGTTATGGAGACATGTGAATGATGTAGAACACATGTGACTATGACTAACCTCCATGTTCTGGCTGAAAGATGATTATTGGGTATAATATTAGAATATAGAGCTTGTGTGATTATTCGTTTGTGTTATATCTTTGGTGGGTCAAACATATAGATCTGTCTCAAATGCGTCAAACAGATTCGTCCTTACACAATATGATTGGAGACTTTGGATTAGAAGATGAAGACAAGAGATGACTTAGGAAACCAAAAAGTGTTTAAATAATTTGTTTTGACTCAAAATCTAGTTTAAGATGTATAAGGAAACACAATACAACGTGGGTTATGTTATGTATCAAAGTGGGTTTTTATATATACATATGCTACTTTGGGAATTTGTGGGTTTTAGCTCGACCTTGTTTCAAGGCTTTGTTGCCATTATTCCAAACCACATACTTGTAAGTCATGTCATTTAATTTTCATATGGTCCCTCAAAACTGAATCTTTACTATAATTTTTTTTAGAAATTTCTAGACCATTCATATAATTACATACATGCATGTATGTACAAGTTCATTCTCCTCTACTAGTTGTTACTGGTTAAAACGTCATAAAGATTATAGAGTATATACAAATATTCTAGACAGTATAAACGTTCAGTGCACATGCTCGACTATTTTCCTTTAGTTCTAGCCTCATATGATACAACTTTAATAGTTGGTTAAATGTATACCTCTATAATCTTTTTAATGGAATTTAATTTCAGGTAATTGTGTAATCATGTGTTATAAGATTTAGATAAGGGTTTGTTAATCTAATTGATGATAAGAAGAACACATATAATTACAAAGAAAAGAAAAAAAAAGAAAACATGATCACAAGAAGGAAGAAAGTGCCTATGATTAAGTGGTTATGTCTACTTATGTAGTTTTTTTCACTAAAATTCGATTTTAAGGTGTCGTGTAATCCCACGTGATATTGTTTGAGTTTTGATATTTGAGCTATGGATTAGGACGTGTAGATACAATTACTGAAAAATAAATCATAGATGACATAACGAATGCATGAATGAATGTGATAAAAAAAATAACACCAATCATCTTACTTCTGTAAAGTGTGGAGAAAGATAGACATGTTTAGGGTTTGACCAATTATACTCACAAGATGACCGGATGTTGTCTGATTAATCACGAGTTATAGGAATATATATATATATATATATATATATATATATATGTGTGAATGTAGAGGAGAACATGCAAGAGTCACATGGAACATTTTTAGTAATAAGATATAAGTATATAACCAAATAATCCATGGAAATAATTGATAACTTAAAGAACTAAAAGTAATGATAACTAAGTAATCCAATAAATAAGTAAGGCCAATAGTTTTTTTTTTTTATTGTTTTGATAATTTAAAGGCCAATAGTTGTATCTAAAGCAAACACATTTTAAGATTTTCAATTCAAGTCAATTAAAAATGAAGAGAGACTCAATGTACATTTATGAACTTTTGTTTTCTGAATTACTTTTACCATTATTAATAAGATTGTTGAGACCAAATCTTGTGTGAATTGTGTGAAGCTTTTGGTTCCTCGTTTTTACGTAAACCTTAAGTTTCAAATGAATGCAAAAAACTCAATTTTGTATCGGGGAGACAATCTAGCTTTTGGTTATCTTAACTAAAAGTCGTTTAAGTTCATTATTAGAATGCTCATCATTGATTACCAATTGTTTTAATAACTCAATTATAAATAGTTCATGTTTACAACAATATATATAAGATCAAAACAATAATTTATGCATTTCTATTACAGTATATCCCATAGTTCGATTAAAATTACTATGCCACTTGTTAAACTCTTACAAGATCGAACTGTTTTATGGTTCATGCCCTCGTGTCATTTACGTGTGTCGTGGCTCCATTTTAACCCTTAAACATGCTTCAAGTAAAATGAAAGGCTGCGGTTTGATGGTCCCAAGTCACAATTATGAAATTTGAGTGACACATATCGTGGCTGGTTTTAGACAACGAAAGGACACAAGTACTTCAACCATATTGTTACTGTCTACGCTATAGTTTCGATGTGCTTTGTCCAATTTAAAGCGTAACTGAAACAAAACAGCCTACGTTTTCTAGATAATAAAGTTCATATCAACAATGGCAAATTAAATTAAAAGTAATCCATGAGTTAAAATGAACAAAAGAGATTGCATAAAATAAAGCAAACTTAGAATACAATGAGCGACTTAACGAGGCTCAAAAGAACATGTACATAACAGCAAACGATCCTATGGCTCTCGGGTTTTCAGCAAAACCTTTCCTTTTGCATCGGTCTGGTTCTGACCCGAGAGATATTGATAGCACCTAAAGACAAAATCAGTTTCAGTATTTGCAAAGGTTTCTACAACTAAAACCCAATGATTCAATATTGAATTTTTACCGGACAAATTCAGCTTATCGTGGATGATTTCCGCTTGATCGAGGTCGTCCAAATCTCCGTCTTCTTCTTGGAACATGAGTAGAATCATTGCCTGTATTGTTCTGTAAACGCAACTCTTCATCATCATTGTTATGTTCATCTTGTAGACCTAATAGATTCTCTCCCCATAGGTATCGTCTATCTGAAGAACGTCGATGATTCCTCCACGCCCTTGATCTGTGAGATCTTGATCCACCACCATTTCCACTACCACTAGAACCTCCATTTTCAAGAGAACCAATCATCTGAAACAATACTAAAGTGGTCCAAAGGTCACTCCCACCACCATTTCCTGTTTCCCTCTCACCTGGGAACCTATCACCGTTTTCTATAACATAGTCTCCTACTACAACAGCACCAGGCATGGCAGAACGGATTGCACTGACTATATCTCCATACTCTCTCTGGTTCTCAAGCCGCCTCCAAGCTCTCTCTCTTGATGGATCAGTGTCTGAAGGTCGAGTTGTTGGGTGTACCCTTCTGGCATGGCGGCGCAGATCCTGGTAATTGCCAGTAAATGAACAGGATTCACGGGAGCAACTTCGGTTCTTAAGATCAAGATATGTTCTTACTTCTTCTACAACCTTCCATCCTAAAACAGTACCCCGGCATAGAGGACATTTCAAATTTGTGAAATCTTCCGACTGTTCTTCATCTACTCTCCTTCTTCTCAGCGGTTCAAAGTCCCCAACAGTGCCTCGATTTCCAGACTCACTGTAAAAGCTACTTCGACTCACTGTACCATGCTCGTCTTGAGATTCATTGTTATTTCCCCTTAAAGTCAAGTTCACCTCGGGAGTAGGGTCATTTGGGGTTTCAGTATGAAGTTTCTTAAACCTATCGAGGCAATTGGAATGTCGGTAACTAGTATCACAAATGTAGGACCTGCAACCTTTGTCATGAGAGCTGCACAGCAGTAGAACAGCATTATGTGGGTGATCCATGCAAACAGGACATGAAACCTCATCCAGTTCTTTGTGAAGAGCATGAACATCTGACTCGGGACTTAATTTTCGCTTAACACCAGCCATCTTGTAGCACTCTTTAAGCTACTCATGCATCGAGAAAGTTAGAAAAACTTAACCACGTTTAAAAGTACAAATGTTTTTTGTCAAACGGGAAAAAGTGAAAGACATAAATCTTTGTTTAATCTCAATCAATCATGTAGCAGCCAAAACAAGAGGAGCATTTGAAGAACAAATGTTAAATCACCAAAAACAGAAGAAACAGATATCTTATACTGACTCATGGTCAATAGCACATAAACATAGCATACCAGAAGAATCTGTACACATCAAAAGGAGCAACAAGTTGTTAACTTCACTATTAGAGACAATTTCGCTAAAAATAAACTTACCAAAGGGCAGTAATCTTATTAGCAGCCTGTTGAAGATCTACTTCTTACTATTTGATCGGTGAACTTTAACTTTTCAACAAATACCAGTTGTTAAACTGCTGACCAAATGGAACCACCAACGAAGTAAACAGTATCAAACATAAAATCCTTGGGGACACCAAATTCAGCATTAAATAACTAAACCACTATTCGGTAAGCCGCAGGGAAACCCCAATTGTCCTAAAACCTGCATTAGCATCCCAAAAGAAAAGAAGTAATGATCAAATTTAAGAAAATCGAGAAACAATCAACAAAACGTAGATCCACACATGTTCATATAATCAAACAGCCACTGGCATCATTATAGAAGGTTAAAGTCATGAAATTAGAGAAAACCCCAAATTGAGACATTGGATTAACAAGAAGTTAGTACAAAAAAAACTTCCATACAAAACCCCAAACTGATATTTGGACAAAAATATGTCATCAGTTAGATGCAAAACCATAAATACAGATTGACCCAGTTTGGCTTAACTTGGAAACTTCAGTTTTGATTCTCAAAGTTCAAAATCAAAATCCAGTTTTAATCATAAGTAAACTAATCAGAATACAGATTCTTTTATTCCTCCCTCATGGATTAATAAGCCCTAAGTCCAATCAAATATCCAAAACCACCCATCAGATTTCACAATTTTCAACGACAATATAGCAAATATATAAAAACAAAATCCATCAAATTTTTTTAAAGGGCTAACACAAATCGATCCATCAGAATAAGAATTCGATCAAACGTACACAGAACAAGATCGTAATAAATCGGGTAAAAAAAAGACGAGAAAATTACAAATTGGAAATTTAGGAGTATTTTCGTCTCCCAAGGATTCGATAAGGTTTGATAATCTTAGTATCTCTCTCTCTCTATCTATTATCTATTTGAGAGATTGGATGATGAAAGATGCTGAGATTTAGGAATTTGGGTTAGGCGAAGCAAAGGAGAATCGATGATTTCACCTTCTTATTATTATTATTATTATTATGTTTATTATCAGAAAAGAAACAAGTACTTGCATTTCACTATTTATATTATTTTTTCCACATTATTTTAAAATTCAATAAAATTAAAAATAATAATTATAAATAACTGCACTAATATATTTTACGAAACGACGACGTACACAATTTGCGCCTCTTGAGAGAGAACGATGAGTTATCTTCTGCAGACGTTAACGAAGAAGGAAGAGATCGATCAAATCATCAGAGACACCATTGATGAAGTTCTTGTGCTTCGATTTGGCCGTTGCTCTGATGCTGTTTGTCTTCAGCTTGATGACATTGTATTAAATTCGTATTTCTCTCTGAATTCAATTTTGATTTTTTGTTTTCTATCAGTTTGAATTAAAACCCTAATTTTTTCGAATTATCAGCTTGCGAAATCGGTGAGAGATGTTTCGAAATTCGCTAAGGTAGCTTTAGTGGATATTGATTCGGAGGAAGTTCAAGTGTATGTGAAGTACTTTGATATTACCTTAATTCCTTCGACGGTCTTCTTCTTCAATGCACATCACATGAAATTGGATTCTGGGTAAATTAATTCTTATTTTACTAATAGATTAACATAAATAAATAAATAGCTTTGATTTTGAAGTTTTGGTTTATTTGATTTTACAGAACTGCTGATCACACGAAATGGATTGGTGCATTTCACATTAAACAAGATTTTATTGATGTTGTTGAGGTAGACAAAATTAAAAACAGTTTCAAAAATTTATGAAGTTTTTTTACATAATTTTTTATCAATTTAATTTTATATATATATATATATTATATAGGAAATATTCAGAGGAGCAATGAAAGGGAAGATGATTGTTCATTGTCCGGTTCCGGCAGAGAGAATACCAAAATACCAACTCTTATACAAAGATGTGTAGAAATCTATTACATTTAGAAGTTTTTAAAGTTGTTACAATTTGCAAAATCTCTGTTTCTCATCTCCTTATGTTGGCAAGTAATATTTACATTGGCATTTTGAGATTTACATATATGTTTTTCTTTTGTACAGAGGAAGAATGAGAGATAATAAATACGAAAATGTTTGATGAACTGACCCATCTTTTGATTCTGATGTTTGTAAAGTCAGGTTTTGTTTTCTTTTCTTTTGCCTCTTGTGACTAGTTCCATTGCCATGGTACGAAGTCTGCTTGTTATCTCAGTGAATGGAGGACGAGAATTGGGGTCTACGGACCAGCATTGTTCCATTAACTTTTTCCAATCGGGAGAACAGGTTTTGGGTATTGGAGGTCGAAGTGTGTTCTTCACAATCCCACCTAAGTGAAAACAAAGAGGTAATATAGATGAGCAAAGAGTGTGAAGTAAGTGAAACTGAGTGATGGTTTTTGACTTTACCAATGATTGCTCCACAATGCATATCTGCATAAGGTTCCTCTCCGGTTAGAATCTCCCACAGCGAGATTCCATATGAAAAAACATCGACCTGTTCAGACCGAAAATATATATATATATGGGTTGAGTTTTCTAATGGAAGATAATAGTCAAGTTTGTGAAACTGATAGATATTTGATTTGATTGACTTTTTTCCTTACTTTCTCAGAAACTCGTGTGCTGCTTCCATTCAAGAGTTCTGGAGCCATCCATGGAAGTGTTCCTCTCACTCCCCCAGATACCAAAGTGTTACGTTTGATTCTAGATAAGCCAAGATCTCCCACCTGCATAAATCATGGTTTTACTTTTATGCTTATATATGGATATAATGGAATTGCGATTTTCATCAATATATACATATATGTTACCTTGCAAATAGGCCGTTGTGGATCCCTTAAATTGACAAGTAAGTTTTCACATTTGAGATCAAAGTGGACAATGTTCTTTGAGTGCAAATACTCCATGCCAAAAGCAGCATCCATTGCTATTATTATCTTTTTTCGAGCATCAAGCAATCTGCATTGGCATTCTGGCTTATTATGTCTCTTTCAGATTCAGAACCCTTAAGGGAATTGCAACCATTTATTTTGTTACCTGTCCTTTCTGAGAAGAGCATGCCTCAGTGACCCATTCACCATGAACTCCGTAACAGTTGCCAAGGTTCCCCCAGCTCCATCAGGGACTATACCATAGAATGCAACAACGTTTGGGTGATGAAGATTTGAGAGTATCTGTGCCTCCCTCCAGAAATCTTTGGTCTGATAAAACAAAACACTATGCATCAAGACGTGATGTGAAGGGAAAGACCTCATCTTACAGATCAGTATTCTAAGCTTCATTCGTGTTTCAATTTCAATTTCCTGATTTATATTCACCACAGTGATGGACCTTAAAAGGGTCTATGGAAACAATACAGTAGAGAGACACATGGATTTGACCGAAATCCTTGACAGTTCATACAAGGAAAGTACGCAAGAGTTTTCTCTACTCTTCAATGGGGTTTGCTGGACAAGCATAGCCATAGTCTACAGTAAGACTTGAACATCAACAAGAAGATAGAAGGAATTAACAAAAGATTTACAAAAGATTGATCACTAACCAAGCGTTCTTGTTCAGATGATCTCCCTGCAAAGCAGCTTTTCCTAATTCTCTTTATAGCAACATCTGTTCCACGCCATGTACCGTGGTAGACAGTTCCATATGTTCCAGATCCCAATTCTGTTAGGTCTTCAAGATCCGCGTTTTTTATGATCTGAAGATTGGATTACATGAAATTTAAAGAATATCAAAGTTTGTATTCTGCATTGTCTTGTTTAGCGAAGAAGCAACAGTAAAGTTAGTCATATACAAGCTAAGCAACAGTAAAGTTAGTCATATACAAGCTGAAAGAAACGGAATGCCTCAGATTAGGATTTCCATTTTCGATAGTCATGTAATTACGGATTACTCAAATTTCTAAGTAATAAGCCTGAGTACCTGCAAGCCATAAACACTGGCTTCCATTTCAACACTGAAAGACTCGTTAAAAGTGCTTTCATTCTTGCTGATATCACCTTCAGCTTCCTGTCGACAAGTGACAATAATGAGAACAAAGACCGTCACTTAACTTGAAGTATAAGTTTGCAAATAAGTAATCACTACCTCAGAAGGGAACATATCATTGCTATTCATCTTTGTGTGTGGAATGGTTTGTGGTGCATCTTGCTTTTCGACAGATGGGGTCTTCAAATTGTTAATCTCACTCGCTGTTGCTGGCGCTGGCTGATTTAAATCCATGCTTGGGATTCTCATATGACCTAAACCACCTTCCTTTTCCGTTCTCTACAGGTCAGTTAATACTGTTAGAAGCTGATGAGAGGAACCTTATATTAAATAAGACCTGGATTTTCACAATACTCACATTCTTTTGCGTTGAATCAAGTTCTAACCGCCCTGTCTCAGGAACAATTTGCCTGTTTGCTGAATTTGAGGCGATGTTGAACAGGAAATCCTCATCAGATCCTGCTCTCTTATCTAACAAGACCCCTGAAACCTCTAAGTTCCTTGCCAGGGCAGCACGAGTTTCAGGTTCCTGAATAAGATCAGAAGGTTTTTGATTGACACTTTTTCCGATCACCATTTGGGACAGAACCCCCAGTGTTTCCTCATTTGGTGGGGCATTAGCTGCAATGCCTTCCTCTAAGGAAATTAGACTAGCGGATGAGGTTCCAGCCATCAAAAGCTCATTATCTTTTTTAGTTTGCTTCCATGGGCCAACAACAACCACTGAGGTCTGGTTTCCATACGTAGGCAACTTCTTGGATTCCATATCAGTAGGCATTGCTCTCGTCCTCAGATCCTTGGTTTCCTGATTTAGGTAAATCTCATCATAATGATTGCCAGCTGCCGGAATTTGTATATGCGTTATCTGGTTTTCACCGGATAGTCCTGGTCCTCCTGGACTTGGAGAAAATTTAAACATAGATTCTCCTCCCTCAATGGACTTCAAATTGAATATTTCACTTTGCGTACGACGGTCAGCTAGATCATTATTTCTATGCAGCTGCATTGGCTTTTCTTGTGTTTGTTTCTGTGTAAAGTTCAATGTTGAGGATGGGCTCTGTCTCTCCTGTGAAAAGTAACTAGAATGTCCACCATTAATATTCAGCGTAGAGTCTGAGTACGAGTGTGGTAGTCCCAAGTGCGAATCATTTGAATTTGTAGACCCAGAATAGGAGACCTTAGATTCTTCAAGTATGCTGACTTTATCGCAGTAGACCTTTCCGTTATCAACATGGCCAACATTATGAGGCACAAGTTTTTCGTTGACGCCACTCTGTAATTGAATCCCATATGGGTTCTCAACGGTAGAGGTTTCTCGTTGAGCTGGATTGAAGGAATTATTGCTCTCGGAACTAGAGTTGTTGCCAGGAAACTGTGAGTATACACCATTTGAATCCCTATGATGGAAGGGTGAAGGAGAAACAGGAGGTGATGGATAGCAAGACATGTTATACTGGACTCCATTGAAATGTTGGTTCGGTTGCATAGCAGTAGTGTCCAGCCGAAGCATTTGCTCCGGTGTTCGTCTACAGAAACTTGGATTGCGAATCAATTGAGGTACTTGATAATTTGTATCACCAGCCAAAGTCTGACCACCAGTGATTTTACTGGTATCAGCATTAGAATTTACAGCTGCAGCATATTGGATTTCAGAAATGCTCTGCTGAACCTTGTTTTCAGTTTCCATAAGTGGAATCAGGAATAGTCGTGGCTTTTGGGAACCCTCGAGTCTTTCTAGTCCACTGTACTCTTCGATCATATTCTGAAGATCCTCGTCCGAAGATACCGAGATTAGGGAGTCAAGCTCATCCCCTGGAAGCTGATACTTAATTGAATGCAATTGTTGGCATATAGCTGAGGTCTTCTTCTTGAGTTCTTCCCATGAAAGGTTCTTGCGGATCGAAATAATATGTGTCTCTCCCCCTACATATTTTAGTTTTTCATCAGTGGATCTTGGCATAATTCTCCCACCAAAGCTGCAAAGAAATTTTACTTTTCCGGTATAGTTGTTGGACTGACGCTCTGGTATGTATCCAGAAGGCACAGACCTCCCCGTGACACTCACTTGATTGGAATTTATCTCAACAAAAGCTTTCCTGGTTATGACTTCTTTTTCACCACCTACATTGTGGTAAGCATTAAAATGAGGCATATATCCACCATTTTCAACCCGTATAGAAGTCCTCGGGTCTTGTCCAAAGTCATAAGCATCAGAAGGGCATTCCGATTCAATCCTCCTCAGTTCATGAAATCGAGCAGCACTGTCATATCCCGGTGGGTGATTCTGATGGCAAAAGTCGCCAAATATATTCCCATCATTACGACTTTTCCCAGAAACCAAAGGAGATTGGACAGGCGTATGATCCTTCAGAAAGTCCATGGAAAACTCTTCACCAGTCTGAAGTGAAACGTTTTTATTCATATTTCTTCTCTCAGCCAAGACAGCTAGTTCAGCGTTTTGCCGAGCCCATCTATCTGACATAACTGAAGGCTCTCAAACAAAGTTATGAATTTTCTGAGATGAATCTCTGAACTTCCATTAAACAAGGCGCAGACAGAATGAGGCCTTGGACAAATAAAGATCACCCGATGATACAAATCCGAAAAACAACCGACAGTATCAGAGTATCAGACACTGAGGATCCCACTAGTAACTCAAACAATCAAGAACTTCAACGTAGAATTATCTTTCCACCTGAAACATTGAAGAACAGAAATACTTTATCAGACTCTGTCATAATCTGCAAAAGTACTTAGAAATTTGAATTTTATTTCCCCAAAAGAAAAAAGGCACAGACAAGAAATTTGAAAATGTATATACCAAACCATACCTGCATCATGTGGCATTCTCAAAATATAATTTAAAAAGAAACACTTACTAACTATGTCTCTGAAAGAACTTGCATCAATTATGGCCAGCCCAAAAGCTAAAACGGCCAGCTCAAACTTCACGTGTAGGACCTGGAAAGATGAAATATCAAATTATAGTATCCATCATAAGTATCATCACCAGAATCGCATCATTTTTCTGTCACGATAAAACTAAAACGTAAAGGCGGAAAATAATGAAAACAAAACATTAAGCGAATTTCAAATAAGAATCTCATCCATTGATCATATCGTACAGTTCATATTCCATCACTTGGAAAATCCAAGAGTCATAGTTTCAAATCAAATGCTAGCTCAAACTCTGGTTTCTAAATATGATCCGAATCGAAGAATTCAAAATCGATCGCAATTTCACATTTTCCTGTTCCATGAGGAAAGAATATATATATATATATATATACACATTCTCTATACCCAGAATAATTATTCAAAAAAAAAAAGCTAATCACCAGAATTCTAGAAATGTATCAAATAAAATTTGAATTTCTGTAACGATCGGTGAAGATAGATAAATTACCAGCACATTGAACATTCGAACTGATGAAAGCGGACAAATCGAATCTGAGAGAAGAAGAAAGAGAGAATCGATGAATAGAGAAGAAAACGGAAGAAACGAGAAGGAAGAAGGAATGTTTACAGTTGCGGGACCGAAGAAGATCAACATTTCCGAGAATTAAGCGCCATCGAACTTTACCGGAACTTACGCTGATTTTAAAATTCGCATTTCCAAGGGAATACAAAAACTATGATTCTGTAAATACAAAACAAAAACGATGAATTGGCAAACGACGTCGTATCACTTAGTTTTCCATATTACATTATCCGGCCCATATTACCAGCCCAGGCTCCTTTTATATTTTTGTGTTTTGTCTCCAATTAAGTTTTTTTGAAGAAACAACCAATGCATTTTCTTTCAAGTAAAATTTATTGTTGTTATATGGCTAATGTTAGTATCATAGGCAATCTATTTAATTACATTTTTTTTAAAAAAAAGCTGCGAACATAATCTATATAAGATTTGTGTGACTTTAATGTTGGGAGAGATTTTAATCTTTAGACTTAAGACATTGTGGATGGTGCATGGAATGAGGAGAATGAAACTTGTCGTGTGGGATAGATTTTGAGGAGCTATATGGGTGATATGCTATGGTGTAGTCAAAGGGCTTATCCATTCCTAAACTCATATCCTGAGATTGAAGCTTAAGCACTAAGTTGGTCAGTGTTCCAGGTGTTAAATTGTGGGTACCAACTGATTTTTTCGAATCAGAATCTAAAGCATCATTGATATATTTGATGACGTGGAAGAATGGCCGAAGATTCAACAATTTATTTAAAATATCACTCACTAAAAGTAGACATGACGTTTTCTTTAAATTTCGACAAAGATATAAAGAACCAAATATTGGAATGAGATTGTACTCAACTGAACCATAACAGTTAAAACCTTTGGTAAAAAGGTATAAAATTTATATTTAAACACAATGGATTAATGAATAATAAGAATTAATGTTGAGCCAAAAAAGAAGAGGACATTGTTTAAACTTGTTAGCAGGGTATCTATGTATATGAATTGATCAAGCTTAGCTTGAGCTAGGCCCAAATTTAGTAGCTAGGATGCAACTATTTAATGATCCATAGATTGGATTGTTAATTACAAAAGTATAATGGCCTATATTCTTAAATTTTCAATGTGTTTTGTTTCTTGTTAATCCATGTATTTTTTGTATCCATTTAAAAATATAATCAATCAAAGTCACAAGATCGTATTTTAGTTTTTTTTCTTTCTTTCTTTCTGGAGTGCTCATTCCAAACTCAGATTGAGTTGGGCTTTCAATATGATTACAAGAGGTATTTGACCAAACTGAGGGAATCGTGTTAGGTTGTCACTAATTGTATCATCACGAAGTTGCATTTGCAACAACCACACTTTCATTTTTATTGGTTATTTTTCATAAAATTTTTGGTTTTGACTTTCTAAAATCATAACTTTGTTGATAAATATCTGAAATAAATTATAGATTGAATGGACTAACCATTTAGCCCACTTCTAATCTACTCAACCCAACTGCAACACTTGGGAATCACATTACAGTTAACATCATTTTAGAAATGCATTTTAGTAAAGTGGCCGATTCGGTTGCGTTATTCAAACACAGTTGAATTAAAAATTTTGAATAAGACATATATCTTATACTAATTTATAAAAATAAATAGGTAGCCATAGATCGACCAACTTACAGATGATAATGGGTGTTTAAGTTCTATAAAATCAAATTACAATTCATTGTGCTAGACTAGAACTTAAAATCTATTAATTATATCCATTGAAACTGATTTGTAATACTTTTATAACCTAGTTAGATACTAAGATTTATGTTTTTATCGCGATTTCAGTCATGACTAATTTGACCATAATCGATTTTGTAATTAGTATGTGGCCCCAAAATTTTTGCAATAGTACTTCACTAATATAATTCCTTTGAATCTTGGCAAGTTTAAGACTTTTAGTTATATATATTGAATCAACAAAATTCAAATTTTCTTCTAAAACCTCGGATTAATTTTAGTGACAATAACAATAGAAATGCTATTAACAACTTGATCATATGATTTATCTAATTTTTTCCATGTAAGATTGTAAGAACAAACTAATTAAAATATAACAGATATTGTGGTATTAATTTAACCAATATAATATTTCAGTTTGATTTAGAATCTCCTGTCCAAACGTTTAATAAACGTTTCTTCACAATAAAATAAAATATATAAAAACAATTGTGTATAGACTAATAAATTAAATTATTAACCAAAGTGTAAACTATGGAGTAAAAAGGAATTAACGAAAAATATTGCAGCTAATCCAATGGGTTATCAAATACAATTAGTGGATTAATGATCATGTGTCTTGATTATCGGTGATAACCAGCCGGCCATGTGACTTCTCTTATGTGTCCAAAGTCAATTCTAAAAACAATTGTGCTTCTCCTTAAACATCCAACTATTTCCAATTTGTATTTCTTTATTTATGTAGATTTATATTTATTTATACTCAAATAATGCATGCATAATATTCTCTCAATACAGAGTTTCGGTTACATGCATTTTTAGGTTCTACGTAATTTACGTAATTGTAAACATAGGAATCGTTACATTTTTTGTTTGAGAAAAGACGTCTTAGTAAGTCCATGTTGTATATAAAAAAAGACCTTACACGTAAAAGAATAAATTAAAATGCACATGGATCTAATAAGTCCATGTTGTATTAATATATTAATATTATAAGTAAGATTATATAATTTATTCATAATAGGTGTATTTAATGAACTAATAATATAATTCTTGGCTACTGATTATACTCGTACGGCCATATGGATGCACCGGCTTTATATCGGTTTATCTATCATACTTTAGCAAAGTCAGATTTGTTTTATTTATTGATGAAGTAAAATTGAAATTAGATTGAGAGAAACATGTGTTCATACATGTCGACCACAACTGTTTTATTCAATTCTGTTTGCATTTATATATATTAGTATTATTATATTTTAATCATCGGAACTCGAACGTTCACAAGACAACATAACTGCATATATTTATGAATATAGTTGTTATATATTTCAAAACAGTAGATTGTTAACTTTTATAGGAGTACTATATACGTTTAGTTGTTATATACTTGAAAAAAAAATACATTATGAGTTTCAAACATAAGTATTTTTTTTATAACAACTGTTCGATAAGATACGATTTACCGCTTAAAATACAGCCGTTTTAGAACTAAGGTAAGAGAGGCGGTAACTTAATGTCCAAAACTTTTCTTTGTTTTTTTCCATTCAAAATATATATATATATAGAGGGGCCAAAATTTTTTTGGCCGAGAATCCCATAAATTATTAAGACAGACTTAAATGTACACCTTAACATAAAAATTATGTAAATGACTGGAGTCGAATTTAGAAGGAAAAGTAAAGATAGATTTTAACCACCTTACCAAACGTGTTTATCTTTACTTATTAATTTCATGATTTTAGAATATATTAATTATTTCTTTTAATATTGTCTAAACCATGTTATAAAGAAAACATCAGTGTTGGTTCCTACATTGTGCAGAAGTCTTCGAACATGTGTGGTTCGAACAATTTTTACAATGTTATTACAATTTTTGATTTATGAGACTTTATCAGAAGAAGAAATTGGTTCGAACCAAAGGTGTGCTCATTTTAGAATTAAATTTTAGGACAACATATTGAATTCATACATAGATATTTTTTTAAAATACTAGCCAAAAGGGCCAAATTAAATAAAGGAAAGTTGCAAAATTGACCTATGATTTGGGATCAATTGTAAAACCTAAGCTGCATGGAATCAAAAGTGAGTACACAGAAGCAAAAGCGTTCAGAGGTGTGGAATCGATTTTAAAAAAAATTAAGAAAACAGGTATGTGTTAGAAGCGTGTAAATATATATATCATAAATCATTAAGCATAAAATTATATTAAAATCAAATTTTTAAACAACATAACCCAATTTGTAATTTAAATATTATAAATTATTTTAAAATAAAATTAATCTTTATCGTTTAAATGTAATATATTAATGAAAGTTGATTAAATAATGGCATAATATTTTAGAAGCCAAAGAATTAATTATTTGTTTGTTTAATTTTTAAACAGATTTTTTCATTATATGAACAATTTCGAGCTTCCAAAACAACTCTAATTCGGAATCGTAAGCTTTCGAAAACTTCATTTTTAGAAGCGTGATTCCGAAAGATTTCAAGTGCTTCCGATTCCGAAGCGGGAAGCACATCATCTCTAAAGATTCCGTGCTACATAATGTAAAATTAACCTCTTTTTTTTTGTTTTTTTTCATTTTAACCTTAATCTTCTCTTATTTTTGATTTTGCCATTAATTTCTTTTTTAAAACCATAAAAACATAAAAAGACTAAAATGCTAAACAAATCTTATCTATTTACAAAACTGTCATCTTCTTCAATTCTTCACCCACCATTATCAACCAAAATTGAAGCTCTAAATGCACCATCACCAACCAATTTCGACTTCATTATGCTCTATCACCATCTCTAACCTCACAATCTCTCATTCTCTCTTTAATTCCATGTAAAATACTCACTAATTTTCATTTTATATTTATTAAGATTCTTAATCTTGCATTTTCAGTGCTAACTGAAGCTAAGAATAACGATTTAAAGTTAAGGAAGACTTTCTGGGCATTCAAAAAAGATAAAGATGATCTTAACTCAAATCTAGCTAAGTTCTTGAAGATTTTCGAAATTTGCAGAGAGCAAACTTTTCTTGAAGTCTGTAGTTAAAAGTAGACTTCTATTGACCAAGTTTCTGGGTTCGAGAGTAGACTTCGAGTGAAGTCTGCATGTTTTTCTTTGAACACAAAAAAAAAAATTTCGCAAACTTCACATGAAGTTTGCGAAAGTTTGGGTTAGTTTTGCAATTGACCAGCACTTTGACTTGTATAGGAAACTTCTATTGATGTCTGCAAAAATATTTCACCTGTAGACTTCAATAGCAGACTTCTCTAGATGTCTACTTTTTGTTAAGGGGGTTAGTTTTGCAATTGACCAAAAATAGTAAATTTTGACCAAAACCCGCAGACTTCACGCGAATAGTAGACTTCAGAGATAGACTTCAAGAGAAGTCTGCAAACCTCATAGGCTTCACTTGAAGTCTACTATTTAAAATTAAAATGTTCATTATTTACTTAAATAAAGTAGACTTCTATTGAAGTCTCCGTTACTTTTTGAGTAGACTACTATTGAAGTTTCCTTTTGTCGCAGACTTCATGTGTAGACTTCATTAACCCGTATTTTTCCGAGTAGACTTCAAGAGAAGTCTACAAAAATATGTACTTTTCTTGGGAAATAACGAAGACTTCAATAAAAGTCTACTATATACCTGCAGACTTCATTTTGAAGTATGCTTGAAAAGTCAACGTTTGGTCAATTGCAAAACTAACCTCCTTTTTTGGAGACTTTATTTTGAAGTCTGCGCCAAAAAGTCAACATTTAGTCAATTGCAAAAATAACCTAAAGAAGTCTACGCGTGTAAAAAGTAGACTTCATTGGCAGTCTGCTCTTGTTAGAGGAGACTTCGATTGAAATCTACTTTTTAAACGTAGACATCATGTGTAGACATCATGTGAAGTTTACATTGTTGATATTGTAAAAATGCATTTAAAGCATGTTTTAATTTTTTTTTTTTTGTATTTTTTTGTATTTTTCCTATGTGTGTTTGATACTTTTTTTTGCTTCTGTACAAGTTTCACATGGTTATATATTATATTTAAGTTTGTGTATATTTTAGGAATAAAATAGCTAGTTAGCTCATTCAAAGTAGACTTCATTTTCTTTAAACAAAGTTTACTTATGATGTTTGATAATTGTATAGAATTCTCAATTTTTTATTTATTAATTAACCATATGTTTAGCTATGTAATTGTTATTAATGTGGTTTATATATGTTTATTTTTCAGGTGATGCTTCAGTTACCTGTTTTTTTATGGAGAATGGGTTATGGATGGCTTGGTTTGGCATTTCATGATGGATAACCATAAAAGAGGAAGAATTTTTTTTATAGATGATGGTTGTACGTACCGGGAACTTGTTGGAATGGTATATGCTGAGTTCAATCTGGATGAGGAGACTGATTATGTGGACTTAAGTTACTCACTGCCAGATTCAATATTGCAACAAATGCCACCTAACACTCCTCCAATGCACGTCACAAGTGATAGACAAGTTGGAAGCTTGGTTGAGTTAGGTAAGTTGCATGTTGTGCGTCTAAGTGTATCAGGAAAGAGTTCTGATGGGGATGAGAGTGAAGATCTAGATGAAGAAATCGATTGTGATGGAGTTCAAGTTGAACCTGAAGTTTACAAGGACAGTGGAGACTATAGTCAATATGGGAAAATAAAAAATGAATACGAAAACGAAGATAATAAAGTTATGGAGAACATGCGTCAGTTTGATAAAGAGGAAAAATCCGGTAATCTACATCTCAATCAGAGTTTTTCTAGTAAGGAGGATTTGGCAACATCGTTGAGATCGATGAGTGTGTTATAAATATTCCCTTTGAAGGTATACAAGTAAAAAAAAACTCTATTGGTGGCTAAATATCGTATGAGTGGTTGTGGATGGAAGGTTAGAGCGTGTGTGACAAATGAAAGTAAGACATTCTGGGTGACAAAATATGTTAAGGTACATACATGTATAGTGGCTGACCGATATGCACACTTCAAACACCATTCTCCAAAATCGATTGCTCGATTATTTGTAGATCACTTTGGAACAATTGATGGAATTGTGCCAAAGCATATAACAGAATCAATGAAGATGATGTTTGGTTTGAAGATGGATTATACTACTTCATATAGATCATTTATATATGCCCAACAATTGATGCGAGGTAGTATGGAAGATGGTTATGGTAAATTGCCTTCTTATTTGCAGCTACTCCAATAAGCTAATCTGGGTACTGTTACTGGACTTGAACTTGATGATGATAATAGATTTAAATATCTATTTCTATCTTTTGGTGCTTCGATAGTAGGATTTGAGTATCTGAGAAGAGTTATTGTGGTAGATGGATGTCATTTAAGTGGGAAATACGGTGGAGTTTTGCTAGTGGCAGCAGTACAAGACGGTAATTTTCAGATATTTCCACTGGCATTTGGAATTATAGACACTGAGAATGATGCTTCATGGGAATGGTTTTTCACTAAATTAAGGAGTTGTTTTTCAAACTTTTATCCGCTAGTTATAGTTTATGATCGACACAGTTCCATACAAAAAGCGTGTGAGATGGTTGTTCCTTGGGTTATGTGAGGCATAAGTTATTATCACCTTCAACATAACATTTTGACAAATTTTAAGGGAAAACATCTCCTATATTTGGTCAAAAAAGCGGCATATGCGTACACACTTCATGACTTTAATCGACACATGGAAGATTTAAGAAAATAAACCCAAACCTTGCAGCCTACTTGGAAAAGACAGATCCAAGATTGTGGACACGTGTTCACTTCCCAGGTGACAGATACAACATCCAAACGAGTAACATTGCAGAATTTCTCAACGTTGCATTTAAGCTAGCAAGAATGTGGTTTTGTAAACGGAGAGAAGATGCCTTGTGTCTCATGACATGCCATAGTCGGGCAGTTGAATATTTATTAGCGATACGTGATCATTATGCAGAACGGTTAGTTGTTGAACGTATAGACACCTGGCAATTTTATGTGAAGGATAGGACAAGGAATTGTTTAGTTCAATTGGAACAAGGAAGGTGTGAATGTAGTGTATTTCAGGTTGAGAAAATTCCATGTTCCCTCACTATGGCAGTTGTATTACATGCTGGACTACATGTATTACATGTGTCTACGCTTGTTTGTCCTTCCTATAGAAAGGAATATTTGAGTGTAGGATATGCTCAGGTAATATATCTGAAAAGTGACAATGGAGTTGCAAAACAAAAGCAACAATTTCTAGCTCCAATTGTGAAAAATCTTCCAGCATATACAAAAGACCAAGGCTCAACATATTACCAAGCACTACAATTGTTCAAAATGTAAATAACCGGGCCATACTCGACTGAATTGTGTAAGTTAAAAATATTTTTCTCACAGTAATTTATTGAGTAATATTATTATTCTTTGGTGATGTGTCTTAATAATGTTGATAGGTTGTCAAAGTCAATGATAACTAGAAATGTCACTTCTTTGGAGGCAGATATTTAATCCGAAAAGATATGTTATGTTTTATTACACTTATGTAAAACATCTACTCTTATGTACTCTTATGTTTACGTATTGTAAACATTTACTTATATGTGTATGCTCTCTAGGTTGCATTAACTAGTTCGTAATGACACTTCATATGAAGTCTACTTTAACATAGTAGACTTCAAGAGAAGTCTACTTTAACTAAGTAGACTTCACATGAAGTCTACTTCAACAGAGTAGATTTCAAGAGAAGTCTTCAGAGCATAAGTAGACTTCGTTTAACTAATACTTGTCACATAACCTGTAAATTGTTTTGAGACTACTCGAGTTTCTGTAAAAGTTAAATATTTAGCCGATCCAATAACACCCCAAGTAATTACATAATAGTTGAGTTTACTTGCATCACAAAAAACGACATGCAAGATTCCAATATACATTTTCCTTGCAGCCTACGCAAAAAATTACAAGCATACAAGTTGGGGTCTAAAATTAGAAGAATATAACTACTTGGACCCACATTCATCATATAGGTCCAAACCTTTATATCCTCGCTTCTCTGTGCCTATATTCATGTCTCATCAAAAATCTCAACAGCAAGCTTATCCTTCATGAGCTACACATTAGCATCACAAAATTTAGCCGGAAATGGAAGTCCAAGACCATGACATTCTATGTATTTCAAGTAGTAAACGACACAATCCCCACTTTGTTTGTTTTGCGGCAATCACCCTTCCATCCGCTTATGTTTCCATGGTGTCAATGAATATTTGTACTTCTCAGCAGCTGGAGCCAATTCATGAAACAGGTACGCTATCAGCTCTGCAATTGGCCTGATATGCACTTTCATGGTTGAGTCTTTGTAGAGGCTAACATCAAAATCCCAAAGAGTAATATGTTTATTAGGGATGGATATCATTAAAGCAACCCAATGATTTTTCCCAATGTGCAATGACGCATAAATGTCATCAACCTCAACTCCCCATGTCATGCCGCTCTGAAAATAATCTGGCTGCTCACCCAAGTAATAATTAAGTGCACCAGGTGGTAATCGTTTGCCTGTACCGTCTTCATTAGCTAGAGACGCTAGAAACTCTTTAAATTTTTGAGTCCACATCATGCTTAAAACAGCATCCACAAAGCAAATCCGAGGGGACCTAAACCACTTTGGGTGTTGAGCGTATCGCCTCCTTAGTAAATAGATCCCATCATCGATGTGCTGCAACATAAAGTGAAGGTGTTAGTTAACAAACGTCAAATAAGAAGTCTGCTACGGAAATCTGCACCAGAAGTCTGCTACGGATTTCTGCAACAATCTGCTACAAAAGTCTAAAATAGAAGTCAAAATCAGGAAATATGAAGTCTGCTTTACCATGTCACCCAGCCAGTCTGTAGGCTTTTGCAGGATTCTGTACCAATCGAGTGAAGTCTTGGGGTGTAGCCCTTTCTTAATTTTTGGCTGAGAGCTGTACAAAACACAAATCATATTACTTACGGTTGGCCGAGATTCATGTTGCTATATAAGGGATCATGTGTTTACTTACGGTTGAATGCTCAGCCAATCACTTAATTTAGTGAATTTTTCAAGGTCAATGTCAGCAAAGGGATCATAACCATGACCTGTCTATTTTTGAATGAGTAGTTTGACTGTGCTAATTCCTTGAAATGGACTCAGATGTGTTGCAGTGAGATTTTTCACCCTTTTTGTCTTCTCACGGGCTATTTTCTGCACAATTGTTGTCTTTTTCTCCTGTTTTTTCTTTCGAACCAACTCAAAATCCAAACCAAATTGTGGATTGTCCACGACGACAACACTTAGTTCAGCCTCACCATTCACACTCTCACTAAGAACATGTTGATTGTTCAGCAAATACAGACTATAGTAGACCATAACATCACCATTTTATTTCAACATTAAACCATAATGTAATACAAAGAGTTCAAAACATACCACAACATGAAACACATCACAAACCAAGCCAAACTTTAATACAAATGAAACAAAAACAGAAGCAAAAGATTCACAAAACACAGAGCAAATCGAAACAAAGCTAAATAGATAATAGGTTTACTTCTTTGCCGCTTTCTTTTTGGGTTTATGATTCATATTATTTCTTTTGGGAGAAAGTTCAGAACTAACCCCAACCGGCGGAGTAATCTCGTCATTTGGCGGATTGGCTGCAACCGCATTCACCTCGTGGTTAGATTTCACATGCCCCTTTGGAACACCATACAATTCAGCCACATCCACCTCAATTGCTGACAGTCTGCCACCTAGAGAGCCTAATCCCTCTACCAAGGTATTTTCCCGCTACTGATCCGCTCCATCAACTGACAAACCATCTCCTTACAACATCGCTCCATAACCGCTTTCAGCCTATCCATAGACCTGGTGTCGATCACAGCAGAAGCTGAAGCGTGAATACACTTCTTTTTCCCTGCAGAAACCTCTGCAACCTCCAAGTGTGACTACACTTCTTCGCTTCGTTTCGTTGTCTGCGACATTCACACCCTCAGCTTTCCAATGCAATCTTTTCCAAACCCACACTTGAGGAATAAATTCACAATACATAACTTTAATGATGTTGTCAGCCAATGGATCATCTTATTCATTATCCCAACGTGGCCATATGTGATCATAATTCTTCTTAACATAGTGATTCACTTCTGTCTGCAAGAAAACAAGATAAGAGAAGTATTACCAACCTTAAACATTAGAGAATAATAAAAAAAAATTTATACACAACAAATTATAATACTTGTTTCAGCATGTTTTCTTTGACATATTTACGACCCTTACCACCTTGCTATGCCAGCAAAGGTGGAGTTGGCGTCTCATGAAGAGGTTCACCAAAACCGGCTACATATTCTGAAGTGCATAGTACACCCACACTTAAAGTATCTAAAGGAACCCCTCGATGTGGTAGCCCTTTGACGTAGGTAGTCTTTCTTTAACAGACTCGATCAGAATCTTGTGTGCAACTCTCCCAAGGATAATTCTATAAAGCCTCCAGGTCCATGACCAATCATGCCAATTGAAGTCGGATAGGCTTCTCAGCTTTCTTAGCATCAATAAAGGTTGCAAGTATTGAGAGGTAACCTAGCCTTAGACAATCTTCACGTGACCATTCTTCACATTTTTCACAAGCCTTCAATAGATCCGCATAGCTTGGTCCCACATTCAGATCCACTCCGAGTAGAGCCCAAAATCGTTCCATATCCTCAATAACATCAACCACGAGAGATACTACGTTCTGAACGTAATCAAAGTTCAGCCCGGTGATGAACTGAAACTCATTAAGTGAGAATCTTATTGGATTCACACCAATAAGATTCCATATCTCATAGCTCCTACTGCATTGCAGTTGAAAACAAAGTATGTAGTGGACCAACCTAGATGCCCAAACAAAATCCAGTTCATAGAACTTGATAAAAACGCCCACTTTAGAATTTTGAAGCTCAACCCATTCAGCCTCGCTAAGGGCTTCAGAGAGTGCGTTAAGCAACCGAGTACACCCACTATAGTAGCCTACACTCTTTGTGGGATATAGGTCTTTAAAATCAAGCGGATCCATCTACAAACACCAATGCAAATCAGAGAGATCAGTAAGAAATCTGCCACTAAAACTACAAAAAGAAGTCTACTAATAAAGAACTTATGAGGTCTGCTAATGATGTCTACACCAAAAGTCTACAACATAAGTCTTTTACAAAGTTTTACTACAGCAACAACCACAATCACAGAATGAACTAGTATGAGTTACTACAGAAACAACCAGAATTTTTACAACAACCAGAGTTACAACAGAAGTCTGTTAATGATGTCTACAATATAAGTCTTTTATAGAATTTTATTACAGCAACCACAATCACAGAATTTTACTACTAGATACGAAAATATATGCAAAAATACAAGCAATGTCAAACAAACTAAAACGTACTAGAACAATACAAATAACAATACCTACAAGATTGAACTTTCATGAAAAAAAAAACAAAACCAGAGAAAATAGCAACAAAAATACAAAAACAAATACAATCTATTTGGTAACTAGAATTAGCAAACGAAATAAAAGAACTGGCAAAAGCAAATCCTATGGACTCACCGGAGAAAAGGAGAAACGGCGGAAGGAAACCTGCAAAAAAAATAGAAATAATGAGAAACACTCGACAAAGTAGAGGTTTGTCCCTTACCAAACTCTCATGCTTTCATCTATTTTTCATTACATAATCACATACCTATTTGTCAGCTCTCTGAATCATTAAATCCGACTTGCCTTCAATATCTGCAACAAGAAACCAGTTAGCAACTGTGCATCTAATTCTCTTTAGAAAATTAAGATTTCAACAAACAGAAAAGGAAAATCAAAGACAAACCAAATCAGATCTAAGAAAAGGGAAGCTTAAATGCACAAGTTTACCAAGTAATCTACTGAATTTAAAAAGGGTTCACAGTATAAATGGAATTGATTAATGGTGCTTCGAAAAATCATAATGGTTCTTTAAAAAGATCATGCATAAAGGTTAGATACTTACAACATAGATACTTCTTAGAACTGAGAAAAATGTGAAGATTTCAGAGATAAAAGTGGAAACATCGCTGCAACACATAACAAAATTATATGTACCAATCGAAATCAGAAGTAAACACAGAAAAACAAAAGGATCTGATCTAATAAACTCACCGTGGAGAAGGATTTGCAAACACCAACCTACCAAAAGGAAGAGAATGTGAGTTGAGATTCATGGAGGGAAACAACGGAACAAAAAGAAGACAACAAACCTGAAGTTGAAAGACGAAAATGAGGTCTCAAGTAAGAAGATAATGGGGACAACAAGAAAATGAATGAACTCACGGTAAAACCTGCAAAAAAATAGAACATGGTGAGAAGAATATACCCGAAAAAGATGGAGAATATAGGAGAGATTCACTAGACAAGATGAGGTTTATGGCGGCCGCCGGAGAAGGAGCCACCGAAGGTAGAAGCCACCACCGAAGACCTAGATCGGAGAAGATGAGATGGGTCACGATGATGAGAGAAAGTGGCTGAGTTTTTTATCCTTTTGGTAAAAATGTCTTGGTAAAACTTTTCTAAACCAATTAGTTTACTTTTAGTTTAAATCAAAACAAATTACCACATAATTTGGTTTAGTTTTGGTTCAGATTAAATTAAGATACTAATCAATTGGTTTTAGTGAAATTAACATAAAATTGATTTACTAAACATGGCTAATTTCGTTATTAATGTAAAACTTTTATAAATATATAAATTTATTAAGTAAATTATGATTAAACCGGAAACCTATTTGACATATAATTCAGTTAAAGAGAAGACTTCAAGAGAAGTCTATTTTGGCAAAAATGTCTTTTTATAGTTAGGTTAAACTTTTCTAAACCAATTAGTTTACTTTTGGTTTAAATAAAAACAAATTGCCACATAATTTGGTTTAGTTTTGGTTCAGATTAAATTAAGATACTAATCAATTGATTTTAGTAAAATTAACAAAAAATTGATGTACTAAACATGGCTAATTTTGTTATTAATGTAAAAATTTTATAAATTTATTAAGTAAATTATGATTAAACCGAAAACTATTTGACATATAATTCGGTTAAGGAGGAGACTTCACAAGAAGTCTACTTTCGTTAAGAGTATACTTCAAAAGAAGTCTGCTTCTTCAGTAAACTTCCCCAGAATTCTGCTTCTTTAGCAGACTTCTCTTGAAGACTGCTTTTTACAGTAGACTTCTCTTGAAGTCTGCTCTGAAGACTTCATGTGAAGTCTGCTCTATACCCTAAACCCTAAAACTTAAATCGAATATATTCTAATTAATACGCCAAGATCAAATTAAAACTCATATCAAAGATTAAACATTCTTAATATACTCAACTTTTACTATTTTTGTTAATTTTTACATTTTAAAAATCTCAAATCTAAATCCATATGATTACCAACATATATTGTTTGTTGTCCAAACACTAAATCCTAACTCATAATATGTTTGTGAACTATGGGGTTTGATCTTTATTGGTTTATTTCACCAAATTTTTGTGAAATTTTATTTTTTATATTTCATAATTGCTTATATTACATTTATGTAACCAAAAGTTTATTCATATAATACTTATTTTAATTTTACAATTTTTATTAGAAAATTAAGTAAAGAGGAGACTTTACATTAAGTCTGCTTGTCTGCTTTTGAAGTAGACTTTATGTGAAGTCTGTAATTAAAGTAGACTTCACGTGAAGTCTACAATTTACCCAGAAGAATATATATGTAATTACGTCTCTTATGTTTTTGTTTAGTCATATAGGATAAAATAATAATTTTCTTATGGGTTAGTTTTGCATTTGACTTCAAAAAATGTTAATTTTTATATTTAAAATTAAATTTTGAGTCAATTTTATAATAAGTCCGTTAAACAAAGCACATGTTTAATATTAATCATTGAAAATTTGAAACTTTATATATACATTGTACTTACAAAACATGCAAATACATAATTATATCTTTCAACAAAGGAAAGACATGCAAATATATTAATTAATGCATAGCATTATCCATAACCACGACGTCAAAACTCTTATTATAAAACGTTACGTACCTAACCTCAAAATTTATCAAGCTAGTCGGCGTTTTTATTGAGACTATCGAATATTATAATTTGATTTTTTCAACAAATAATATAGAAGTTCAAGCATGAACCTAGACGTGGTAGCCATGCAATTTGTAGTAATCCAAAGTGAGAATATATAAGAATGTATTTAGTATAGAAAATTCACTATTACTTCATGATTATTTTTTAATTTACGTCTAGTTGTTGAGATCGTAAGTTGGAAAATTGTGGTTACAATACTTTCGCTTTACCATTTCTATTATAAATAGCTAGCTAATCACTAAAACACATTCTCTTCGTAGAATATTACACTACAAAAAATTAGGCGTCTTACATCATTTATTTAAAATATTTGCAAGTGATGATGCAAATAGTTAGTATCAATTTAAACAAATGATGCAATTATTTCCATCGTTTACTATAATTGATGTTAACTTGTGTCACATGTAAAAAATGATGTTAAAATTAGTATCAGTTATGAGAAATGATGATAATGTTTATATCATTTACAATAATTTATGTTAACTTGTAAAAAATGATGTAAAACTTTGTATCAATTATTATAAATGATGCTAATATTTACATCATTTATAACAAGTGATGTTAACTTTATGTCACTTGTAAAAAATAAAACAAAAATTTATATCAATTGTTATAAATGATAATAATATTTACATTATTTATAACAATTGATGTTAACTTTGTGTCATTTGTAAGATAATGAAGTAATATTTGTATAAATTATTATAATTAATGATAATTGATACAAAAATATATCAATTGTAAATAAATATTAATGCATTATTTTTTATCATACACGTTATCGTAAATGATATTAAAATTTTTTTGCAAAAAAATTATTTAAATTAAATTATATTTAAAATGTATTTATCAACTTTACCTAATAGATAATATCATGAACGTTTATTTCGTATTCCATAAAAAGTTATTAAGCTAGAAAAACAGTTAAACTATAAAATTAAAATAGATATTCCATTAATAATTTTAAAAAGAAAAAACACCAAAAAATATAAATCTTATTAAAAATATAAATCTTGTAGCTTCATGACTATC